>JAGVSQ010013199.1:0-11232 GCA_022683975.1 Rhyacophila evoluta
CGTAGGTACATCCGTGAAAATTCAATGCATCAGATTGAGCTTAGCAAGAACGATACCGAGATGCGGTAAACGCACCGACCTTCGTCTCGTCGAGCAGATTAAATTAACTCTATTCAAATACAATTTCAAATTTTGTAGTTCAGCTAATTTTACCGAAGAATATCACTCAAATACAACGTGTTATCACTTCGTTTATGTGATAATTTTACCGTATTTAAAAAAAAATCTCAATTTTTTTGTTTGTTTATAGTAATTTGAAGAGCGTGTCTGCAGTTATACAATTTACAATTCGTTTTCAATATTCTATAAGAAGTTGTAAATTGTACATGTTTCAAACGAGTTTAGATTTAATGAACCCTCTGAAACTTTCCATCGCAACGATGGTTTTACTTTGGTGAATTATATTACTGGTTTTCAATCTTAGATGTAAGATATTTTTTAATATTACTCTTATATAAATATGCTTTCAAATTCTCAGATAGCCAAATACCCACAGTTTGTTATACCAAACTGCTTTATTCTATATTATAATCTATCCTTAATCTGAGTAATGCGTAAAATATATTTTTTAGAAATTTTATTCCTTTTTATTTTAACAATAAACTTAAATAATTTCAGAAAATATTACTGAATATACATTTTGTCAACTTATTTATTCCAAAAGTAGCACATATTATATATATATATCTACACAGTGTGAGGACGGCATCCCTTAAGATGAAGTAAATATTATAGATTTCCGCATTGTGAAGTCATAAATTTACAGATTTCGTGAGAAATCATTGTCAGACAATTGCTCAATCAAATCTTGTTCCGCTTTTTTGACCCTTTAAAAATCTAGCGTATATGGTAATCGAACTCGCAATCCCTAGTTACCAAGCGTGGGCGCTAACTTCTCGTCAACTAAAGAAACCTTTTTCACAATTTGTACTCGTTTTGTATTTCGTATGATTTATTTATTACCAGGTAGTGACGATCAGGAAATTTTATATGTTATGGCGGTTAATACATTTTTTTAAATGATTTTGTCATTCAACTTAATTAAATAAGAATGCAAGCGAAATCCATGCCGCCAAAAATAATTATGATTATTTGACTAATAACCACAATGCTATACTCACACTTTTCACAATGAATCATATATTTGTATTAAGTAAATGTTACTCAAATATAATAATAATCGTGCGTATAGTATTTAAATTAAATTATTTTAATACAATCCAAAAAAAATGCGTATACCAAAATGATATAGTTGTAAAAATTAATTAATTATCTGCGATCGCCTTTTTGAGAATCGTTCTAAAATCTTGAAATCATAACGAATTGCAGAACAGTACATAAGTACGGCCATAGTATAGCCAAGCAACGTCTTCACTTGCCTTCTCAGTCTAACGAATAACGCTCGTTTGCTAACGACGAATCTCGTTACACAGTTCTTTCTAGCGGAAAGCAAATTATCATGTTCGCAAAGTTTTAAGAAAATAACTTCACTTTGAAAAACCATACAATTTTTTATTACTTATGGTATAATTACTTCGTATTTTAAACACAGTATTCTCAAATATTCTAACGACTCAGTTTTTTCTTAAACATGTTTTATTTTTAATTTTATGAAAAACTAATACTATTTTTAAGTGTTTATTTACTTTTATCCCAGCTAAATAGTTAAAATAAATTTTTACTTGATTTTTTTTAGAAATCAAAAGCACATCTGTAGTATATTGCTAAAAGTGCATAGGCACTATAATAAATGATATATTTGACATAGGTCAAATATATCATTTATTGATTAGGTCAGGACTGGCCAACCTGCCGCTCGTGGCGTCCATTAGTGTAGCCCACTATATATTAAAATATTTAAAAAAGAAGAAAAAAATGTTACCAGTCAAAGTGATAAATATAAATACACTTCTAACAGTAAGCCATATATTATATGTACGATTGAATATACATTATAAAATTTATCAAGATTCAGTAACACTTTTCTCTAAGAAAATGATCGTTTCTATGTCTAAATATCTAATCAAAGATAAAAATTGAGGCTTAGATGTTTTTGAAAAAATTGAAGAAAATCCTCTTTTCAACGCTAAAAAATTATACAAGAGCAAAAACGAGTCTAATTGAATTGAATACATTGCGCGAAAAAATTCTGGATAGCTTGTTAACTATAATATAAATTGAAAAACAGAATTCGGGATTGCGTGAAATCCTGAATTCGCGTTTGTTTTCGAATTTCAAATTCCAAAAAAGTTTAAAACGAATTCTAAATTTCGAATTTCACGTCCTATTACATCCGACAGAAGAAATTGTGATCAAAAAATCCTAGAAGTAATCCTACGAAAGTAGAAACCTCAAGAATCTCGAGACCTCAAAAAAATGAGAAATCTCCAATTTTCAATCAAATTCCGACAATGTCCAAAGAATTTCAAAGTTCCGAAAAATTTAGATAATTTTTTTCCACAAATTTTTCAATATCTTAGTATAATAGTGATGACTATAAAAACAATTGTACATTCAGATAAGCCTAAACAATTATCCAGAATTTTCGCAAACAATATAGTGCATAGAAGAAATAGAAATAGAAGATAAAATTTTAAAGTCACAAGATCTTAGAAAAGTTAAGATAAAATATTTTCGGAAATTCTATATGGATGTTTTAAGTTATTTCCGTCAGCATATACAACAAGAAGAGTAAAAATATGCTGTTATTGTTAGCAATATGTGAAATACTTGGGACTGAGAATAACGACATTTAATATATGATTAAAATGAGTTTATAAAATACAGTAATTTATTGTTTAACTTGTCGATATGTATACTTGTCAAAATGGAAAAATTTGTTATATTATGGAAACTTTAGTAGTTTTTCGGATCAACTGTGCTTTTCCTATTTGCCAAAGTGCCTGCGTATTATGAAAATGAATCTCTGGCGTTCTTTTAATCTCGCAAAACGAATTACAGGTTCGCTCTGGCGAAACTCTAATTCTTTCACTAAAAGAATAGACCACTCTGGTTAATTTGGTTAAAAGAATGCTTTAGCTTTTCCAAGAGCGTGCTGTGTGCGCTTAAATGAACAAAAACGAGATGGATTATTTTTTAAATTTCTTTCAACGTTTTAAAGGTCGTCAAAGTGGAAGATATAATATTAAATTTTAAACATATTAAAAAAAATAAGGGTATTTATTTGTTTTCAAAGGAAAGGTGTAAATAAAATTTAAGTTTTACATCTTATAGAATAGAGGGTATTAAGTTAACATAGAAAGATATAAATAATATGTGATATAATATTATACGACATCACTATTTTTAAAAATGATACACACGCATATATGCACGTCTAGATCGAATATATGGTATATGGATGTGGATATACACAATTGATATACATCCTGATAATCTTTACAGTAAATGGTTTTTAACAAGTTACTTAAATCTTTGGGTATGCGAGTACAGTTCTAATTTTTTGATTTACAAAAATACTTGTGCTCAACCCTCACCACCGGCAGACTATTTTTTTTCAGGTTTTCCTTGTAAATGTAACATATTTTGGGAAAATCTCTAGTATTATATCGTCGTATTACTAGCAAAAGACGTTAAAGTAAAAAAGTGAGTTTTGAGATAATCGAATTTTAATGTTTGAGTCTCTCTGTTAAATACATTTTACGACAAATTCTTAAGGTATTATGTATTATTTGATAGAAATTTTCGTGATAAAAAAACTCGCGATAGAATTTCTTCTCTCAAATCTGTATAAAGTCATAAATATGAATACAAAAAAAAAAAAATTTAATGCTTTTTTTCACAAGAAACTATAGGTTGTTATAATGATAATTAATTTACAGTGAAATTTTAGGTATAAATTTCTTTCGTTCGTAGATATATTGTATATTATATTTTCAAGATGATCACCCAGAAAACGAACAAATGTAAATATTTCTGCTTTTTAAATTCATTTTGATAACTGATAGATCTATTAGACATCTAGTTTTATATATTTGAGTTTTTAAACACTTTAAGCCATAGAATTCAAATCCGTAACTTCCTGTTTGCAATCATGCACATTATTCTTTGTCCACTGAGGGGAAAGATATCCAACACATTTCATAATAATATACACAAATTACTTCTATAGTATAATATAAAAAATGCGCTAAACTACTTTGAACTGTTCAAATCGACATCATTAATATTTTTTGCAACCTAAGGCAAGCTTTATTCATGGTGGTATGTACATGTCTCAAGTATTTTCTCGCTTCTCTACAAAGCAACGCATTGTTATTTCTGATTACAAGATGCTTCAATAAAATTTAATATGTGAAACAACTTTCACATATGGAAGTTTACCAGTTTTAAATAATTCAGAATTTCTGGTTATTTTTTATCCTAACTTTGTTCTAATAAATCTATCCTAATTTTGAATAATAAATTTACATCACAATATGGCAGTCAATATAAAATAGACACTGAGATAGACGAATTTCAAACCATACAAATGTTTTTAAATTGGCTGGTCTGACAGTTTAAACATTGAGAGATACCTTCTACTCTTCCACGATAGTAAAAAGCGATTTTGAAGTTAGATGTACGGGATGTAGTAACCATGTTTCGATATTGATATTGTGTACCTGAAAGAAATAGTTCTTATCTTATGAAATCTTATCTCACATCTCATAGAACTATTTCATAGAATTGATAAGTGCGTGTAGTTTGGCGATGAAGATTGCAAGATCTAATACCATAGATTCACAAGAATATAAGAAATCAAATACGTATGTAGCTAGTAGGTTGATCAATTGACTGAAACCAAGTTTCATACAAAATATGAGTATTGTAGGGAATACACAAGATACGTTTTGATACTGTTTTAATCTATTTACTCTAGTTTCATACTAGAAATACAGTTGCTAATTTATAAAAATACATTATCACACTTATACTGTATATGTGGTTGCTACATTGCGTGTTTTTAAAAATTTTATTTACAAAAATACTTCATACAGTGTATGTTTATTTAAACAAAAAACAAGGTATTGTTTGTAATAATCAGATTACTGAATACATCCACTTACCGATATCGTTAAAAGCTTTCAATTGAGCGAAAGTATTTTCTATAATACATATTCAAAAAAAATTTAAAGTAACAAATTATGTAGTTTTTTATCGATTTCCATGAAAAATATATTATATAATGAATTATTTAAAATTATATAAAAGACATTTTAAATACATTTATAAATATCTTACAATACGTCGAGTTTCGTACTGATATTAATGACGCTTGGTCACTGGAGCTTTAAGCAGACGCCATTTTAGCGATGAGCGTCGGCGTCGGTCCGTTCGGAGGGAATCTAATTTGGTTTGGTAGCCTGTGCTCATTTGTTCAAATTACGTCGCGCCCTTGGATACGACAGGAATGGGTCGGACGATATGTTTCGCCTTCGTGTGACACAAGACATGCCTTAGATACTTACTGTAAACAACGCGTATAGCTGTACACGGCATTAGACCAATAGGCTCTATACTTAACGTCCTTTACTAGTAATTTATTGTTCTAGTTAGCAGTACATCAATTTTTAAATTTTGTTAATATATTAGTATTTTAAAATCAATACTTTTTTCTACATTTTTACATTGTTTTTTAGTTGCCATTTCTCAGTCAACTGTTTTATTTTCAAGTATTCACATTATCACCGATGATTAGCAAAAGACTGAAATAAATTTTTAGTATCAGAATAAATAAAATTACTTTTACCAAATAATTAGTTTGAATCTATTTCGGGAAAAGCTGGATGACAAAGCTAGTATAATATACAATTCACTATGAAAAATTAGAACTATCATACAAATTTAATAGGTTTTAAATTTAGAAAAAAAAACCTTTTTTATCTCTTTGCGTGCCAGGCATCCAGGGAATGTAAGTTCGATTGCCACATCTATCATTTTCAAAAAAAATTAAAATGCAGGATTAAATACCTATTGGTTTGAGCAACTATCTGAGAACCAAGTCTTGTGAAAAAATAATCTGATACCGTGCGAAGATCCATATATTCCACTTTCGTAGCGCACATATTCACAAGGTGTCTATCAATATACTACACTTTCGAAGCAGAACTGGTAAAAATTGATTTAGTTTTGTTAATGTTTAAATGTTGTTTAATGTTGTTAATGCATGTTTTGTTTTTTTGTTCATACCATTCTTGCTCCCAAAGTGGAGGACATGGATCTACACAGAGTAAAGATATCCACTCCGAAAGTGTACTATATGAATCTCCGCAATATGAAGACGTCTTGACATCTTATTTTTCTGTCCTGCATTTTTAGATTTTCAAAATCCGACAAATGGGGAATCGAACCAGCATTTCCCGGATTACTAGGCGCGCACGCTACCAACTACGCTACCGGAGTACATTGAATGATTTAAATATGTCGCATATACAATTTAAAAAATAATTATTTTTGTTGGTTTTAGTCACATAAAAAAATAAGAGTGTTTTCTTCCAATTGTTTTATTCCCGTAAGAAAAAATATTAAGATCACTTTGCTTGAGATTTTTGGTAATTGTAAAATAATAATGCGGAAAAACTAAAATCCATGCTTGTATAATTCCAATTTCGTGTGCTCCGGATTGAGATTAAAGAATGTTTTTGTATTGCGTTTGTCGAAAGTCCCTAACCCAAAATTTACACCCTTCGAAAACCCTCCGAACCGAAAATTAATGATGGCCTTTATTGAAACTTCAATTTTTTGATTAGGAATTGTGCCTTTAAGATTGGCCGTATTTACACTGAGGGGATGGGGGCTGGAATCCGGTAATGAGATTACAGAATTGCCGAGGAAGGTCGCGATAAATAGAATTAAATTCAGGGAGCATTCCCAAAAAAACAGGATCTTTTTTTAGAAAGTTGTATTAGGATTTTTACGCGGTGAAGCGAATGATAATGAAATATTCAATTCTATTCTAATACCATATATATCTGAGTACTCCATTCTATAAATCAAGTAACTTTTTTATTTAACTCTATAATGCTATCTGCTATAATGTTTTTTTTTAATTTAAAAATTACAGTAAAATAATTACCAAAAATAAGTACTATACTAAATTTAATAGAAAAAACATACAGTATAATTAAGTCGTCTAATTCTTATCTACCATAAGTGCAGTTTGGTAAAATATTGGCAAATCGGTTTTTTCTGTTTACTGTTTTTATGTTACTTTTTCTTATTATTTTTTCTTTTAATAAAAGTAAAAATCTAAAATAATATTCATTTAGTGGGCTTTGTTATTGGATTATGGATGCTTAGAATAAAATTAAATATTCAATTTATTTATACTTCAGGAGTAATTACGATAATAATAAACAATTCGTAATTTTCAAATTCACTTTCTATAGGGTTTTATTGCCGTTAGGAACTTATAAATTTTTGATTATGATGTTAAATAGATACTAGAATAAAACTTCATATTTAGTTCAAATCTGACCAAAAAGCGCCTCAATTATTAAACGCGCTTTTTTTCATATTTTGATGCGTACTAATTTATAAAAGAAGCAAAGATTTAAAAATGATTGTTTATACTCGCTGATATCGAGACGTTTTGGCCAAAGTATTGTTGGCGGCAATTTGACGGACTGGCAAAAGATCGTATAAAATCTAACAACCGAAGTCATAATCTATGTATTTTTTATTTTTCACCTGTATAGTAGAAAAAGTGGTTAGTTCACAAAATATCCATAATCCGATAAAATATTTCTTTTTATGGGTTCATATAAAACACAGATAGAAATGATGTGCTTATATATTTGAAACTGGAGCCTATTCATAAAATGACAACATCCTATCAAAATGCTAATTAATTTTGCAACATTGATTATAATACGTGAAAAACACATTTGTATTTGCTGTACTGTAATTAAAATTATCGACAGATGGCATTTAATGATAAATGACATCTCGCTATTAATTACTTTTATATTATAATGTATCAGCGAATATCTAAAAGTATAAAAGTATACGATTATGGAAACGTGTCTTTAAATTGGTTTGAAATTTGAAAATAAAACACTTTTATAATACAAAGAAAAAAATACAGTCATAATATTATTATCTACACAAAATAAATACTATACATATAAAACTAAAACAATTTGTATTTTTTTTTTGATTTATATTATCCAAGTATTTTAAATAAATACGTAAATTTATATTTTTTATTGGAAAAAACAAAGGATATAATAAAACTATGATATTTTTTTGGAACGCATACTCTAATTTTATATTTACTTCAAATTTTGTGTAACACTTTGTACTACACGTTTTTCTGGGACTATATGACTGCTTCATACAAGGTGCGAGTATACATGTATTCCTACTTATAAAATTTTCTAAGCCATTAAAATCAAATATAATGTAATTATAAGAAATCTGGGATAATTTATATTTTCACTTTTTTACACTTGAGATGTTAATAATTGAATATGCTGCATAATATTATACCAGTTATTTAGTAAAATGTTTTGTCTTATAATCAATAATGTTGCGAAGGTAAATCATTCTGAACAGATTTCCTTGGTGACTGTTGTACCGAAATTGTTTCACACAAACCGCTTTAGCGCGTATTCTGTTACACCAGGAGTGGTAAAAAAATTACAGTTAAATAATTACAATACCTTTTATAATCAAAAATGTTTTATTTCAACTTATTATTATATCACTCAATCAATCTATGAATATTTTATATTTAATTACTGGATACAATATATATATAATTCACTGTAATTTTATGTTATTCATGGTCTTCTGGATATCGAATATTTTTTTTAAATAATTATAGACAAAATCAATTTGAATTTTTTTGAAGCTTAATTTTTTTTGTAAATATATTTAAATCAGGGAAAATTAAAAAACATATCGTCGTATTACTGGCAAAAGACGTTAAAGTAAAAAAGTGAGTTTTGAAATAATCGAGTTTTGATTTTTCAGTGTCTTTTTAAATGGATTTTACGACAATTTCTTAAGTTATAATGATTATACTTTAAGAAATTGTCGTAAAATCTATTTAACAGAGAGATTCAAACATTAAAACTCGATTATTTCAAAACTCACTCTTTTACTTTAACGCCTTTTGTCAGTAATACGACGATATATACAATACGCATGCTTATTGTTATTTCTAGCATGACTTTCTACTTGTTTCATATTGATAATCATACTCTACGAGTCACATTTTAAATACATGAATGAAGTTTTTTGCCATATATAATTTATTTCATATAATTTTATAGCTATATTTTATATAAAAAATAACCCGTGGTCAGAGTGTAAGCAAAAAATATTGTTCCTTAAATATTTTAAAAGTATCAATCCATATAAATGAATGAAATAATCAATTTAAAATTATACTCAGTTTGTATTACCCTGTCAAACTAAAAGTCATGCAACGGCGCTGGAATTGGCTGGGGCATGTACTACGGGTATCTCCGAAAGCCTGGTACCTGCTAGTCTCTTCTTCCGATCGATGGGGTTTTGGTAATCTACAAGACCGTTTTGTTACTATCCATAGTATATAGTCACCAAATTTAAAGAATACCGGTATGTCCTGGGAGGATGCGAGGCAACTAACGGGTGACAGAAAATCCTGGAGGCATCACTAGGTGGCCATATGCTCCGAATAGGGAACGGATATGGCAGAGTCTAATATTTAGATATTTATATCTATGATATTATAATAGAGATTAATCTTCGGATCTAATTTGTGAAGCACCAATATAGAATTGAAACGGGAAATTGAAATTATTAGTTATCAAAACGAAAACATTATACGTTTATGAATTTATGGTTAGCAAATAATATTTTATAATCTAAAAATATACATAGAATTATCTTTTAGTAGAAGTTTTTGTTTTAGTTTTTATCGTATTGTTTGGATAATAAAGTCTAAAGCGTTATATAGGCTATGGAATAGTGTAGGTATACAATATATTGTTAACTGTTAACAACGTTATGAAATCTGCGAAATTATATTATAGATAGTAAACATAAGTTCAACTCATTTAGAATGAATGTTCAGCTTTTCGTAAGAAATTAATAATAACTCCGTTATTTAGAATTTACATATTCACTTTTTGAAAATAATATAATATAATTAATTTTATTATCAATGTGGATTGGAGCAGTTGGTTTACTTACCCCTGCTTGTATTATACATGGTATCCACGCATTCCCTCAAACGTCACCAAATCACCCGCATAGTTTGTGCAGTGTGTTAGAATTTGCAATCATTTATCAGTGTTTTCGTCGACGGAAAGACAATTTTGCGTTACATAAGTGAAATGCCTGAGCAAAAGTTGCGTTTGTATGTTGTACGTATTATCAACAAACAATCTTTTGGTTAAGCACATATGCTTTTCCGTATATTTTGGGTGAAATAAACGAAATAGTTTATAACTAACCTTACCTAAAAAGTTAATTATAATTTAAAATATTGTATTTTAGATCTTTTGCTTTTCATGATGTTTGATAACTTGAGAAAATGATTCGAAAAAAGTACGCAATAAAAGACATATTAAGAGTAAAACTAACTATTATGTTTTTATCAGAAACTTTAATACACATCAAAACTTTTATGTATGCCATATTAATTTGATATATATTATATAATATCTTAAATACGTGATCACAACTTTAGAAATTTAACAGATTCTTTAATAAATAATCTTTGATTAATAATACCTATCAACTGTCAAAATCTATATGGATCGTTATTTAAAACTTAGAGGTAAAGTCATAATAAATTTTATGGATTAATTAATGAAACCATCTATCATTAGACTAACATTAACCATACTGCACAAAAATATAATAAACAATTACTGACTATAAATGGATTTATAAAGTTTACAAAAAAAATCTTCACCTTATTATAATACTCAGTATAATTCCTGTCATCTCAATATTAAAATAGTATATTTCATAAGCCTACTTAATATGATAATCATCGCTAATCTAGATAAAACTAGTACTAATAGTGACTAGCTGTTTCTACTTTTTCCGATGCTATACATCAAACGTACACAAGCCTATAAATACTTAACAATCTCACCAAACCATCGACCTCTAATGTCTACCGTTTTTTTATATTCATTTAATATTCTTGGTAGCCAGACAACTGCACACATGATAAGTGCTCACATGACATCTGCGCACATATTGAAGTGCTCACACTAACACAGAAAT
>JAGVSQ010013200.1:0-11232 GCA_022683975.1 Rhyacophila evoluta
CGGTTCATTGACGACTAAACGAAAATCGGCAATTTCATATGAACCGACCTAATAGATGATGAATTCACATTAATTTTGTGAAATCGATCGCTTAATTTGAGTTTTAAATTTTAAAAGCAGCAAATTTTTTTTTTAAATCGTGTATCTCCATTTCAAATTCGGCCCTGGTATATCATGCTATGCTGCATTAACGGTAAATGCAGTAAGTGCCAATTCATCATGCAATTAAATGCGATCGTTTCTGTAGAGGGCTGAAGGGTTAGTTTAGTATAAATGTAAAAACTACAAGGGTCGTTTTGAAGTACACTGTGACCACTGGGTAGCGATGCAAAAGAATGCCTCGAAATATTTCGCGAGGGAAACTTTAAAGGTACAGTGTGATCGTAATATAAATAACCTTCAAATATATTTTTGAAATAAGTAAGAAATATGTGGTACTTTATTTTAAACATAATTTTCGCTTTTTGGTATGTTGAAATTAAGTCCATTAAAGTATTTAAGTTAAGTTAGTCATTTAGTTAAGTAGAGTATTTGAGTCTTTACTAGATACAATAATTCGTTTTTTTAAAGCAGCAATATCAAAATAAATATGTTCAATGTATGGTATTTAGGTTTATTCTAGTATAGTTTAATTCCATAAAACTGATTATCTTGAAATATTTAAGACTCAAATAACGAGCTCCTGGTAACCGAGAGATTAGGTTAGGTTAGGAACGAATTTCATGACTGTAATATTTTTAAAATCAATTTCCAATAGGTTGAAAAATCGGCTGATTATAAATTCCAGTAAAAAGTCTGTCAAAAGTTTTGAAAACTTTCTCCGATTCTGTAGCGGTCATCTTTACACAATTGAGAGTTAAGCATCGAGCTCACATTGTGAAAAGCACTCCCAAACAGTCAAGGTTAATTGGAAAATATTGATATCAGTTAGACAGTCATTATTTTATTATTTTATTAGTTAGATAGTCATGATTTTCATTTAGTTACTAAATCCTAAACCGATCTAGATTCGGATCTGTCCAGCTTTATATAATTCTGTACTTGTATAATAACTTACTCTTCATTCATTAATGCGTAGTTCTCGAACTTTAAGCTCGTCTCTCCAAAAGTCAATTGAAAGTTTTCGGCACAAGTATATAGGTACTGTGGTATGTTTTCTGATCGGCCTGTAAAGCATGGCTCAAAATGGCATGTATAGGACAATCTTTTGTCCTCTCAACCAATTTGACTTTGAACGGGCCATGCACTTTTTAAATAAACGGAGGGTTATAAACTTTTAATTGCGTATCGAAAAGCTCTGCAGTACTATTGAAAATGGTCACGATTTTTATTAAACTTTCTAGAAATTTCAATGCGAATATTTTTTTGTCGTATACTAACTTCTTTATTTGATCCGGTATAAATCCGAACCCATTCTTTATCCATTAGTAATTGATCTAATTTATTATTTAATAATAAATCATTTTCAATACTTGGTCTATATACAGTATTTTAATCTCTTTATTTAATTTCTCTAATTTTAATCTTCGGTTATAGCTAATTTGAAACAAATATGTGGAGAAAAAAATGTTGCTTATGAAGATTTAGAAAGTTTAAAATAATGCAGTTAATCTAACCTAATTTAACCTAACTTAAGATCACCCTAAAATGTAGAAAAATTATCAAGGTTAATTATCATCTTGCTACTATTTGACATATTCTTGATATTGTAAATTATCTCCCCGGTAGCGTAGTTAGTATTGTGTGCGCCTTGCAATCCGTAGAATGTGGGTTCGATTTTCCACCAGTCAGATTTTAAAAATCCAAAAATGCAGGACTGGATGCTTATTGGGTTGAATAATTGTCTGATAAACAATTCTCGTGAAAAATAATCTGTCAAGAAGTCTTCACATTTCGGAGTTCCATATACTCCTCTTTCCATATATTGCTATTTCTTAAATAACTTGATAAATTTATATCAGATTGGATAAATAAAGCAGATGTTTTAGTTTTCATACACCTTAGAGTTTAATTAATGGTTTGTTTAATATTGTGACTTTGGCCAGAAAATATTAAATAGACGTTGTCTGTGCCTCTCGTAGAATTTGTTATATGTGAGTTACATCATTTTTCCTTTCCAAAGTCGATGTATTTTTTTATCATTCTTTCTTATAATACAACTCATTTTTGTAAGAGAATGAAAAAGGTGTAAGTAATATGAGTAATTTTGTCTCTTCCGTGAGCACCCACTCATTGTCATTGGAAATTGCGAGTTCAACCTTCATAGCTCGTGAAAATGTCCTCATGAAAAAAAAAAAATTTGAGATCTCTTTTTCGAAGATCCAAGAAGTATTAACATTGTCAAAATAAAAAATACAGACTGCGGATATTTTTAATATTGCGTCATATAAAATCAATGTTATATTAAATTTGACCAAAATATCATGAACTATCTGAAAAAACATTTACATAGTACGCTCAAATTCATAACGTACACAAAAAGGTTTACGTGATTCATTTCAACTCGCAAAAACTTCGAAAGCGGAATTTGTAACTGGACAACTCGTAAAACATATATGTGTATAGTTTTATTACATGAAATATAATATAATGCAACAAAAAAAAGCTCGAAACAAGTTGAAATGACTTTGACAGATGTCGCAGATATATAAAATACATATTTCTGGTATTTTAATAACAGCATCTTATACGTATGCTATAAAATATACTGTAATTTTATTGGTAAGTTAAAAAGGCGTATACAATGAAAGTATTTTCCGGATACATTATTTCGTATCACAGTTATTACATCATCATATCCGCACAAAATCTATATTATAAAACAGAAAAAAACATGCATATGTATGTCCGTCACAAGAACTCTACCCAAACGGTAAACAGGGGCGAAGTAAATTTTTTACACATCATTATGGTTGTTATTTATAAGTCAACTGTTTACTTTTAATTGTTGGCATCATCATTAAAAATCAATAAGAGACTAAAAAGATTATATACAGCCAAGTATTGAAATGAATTTGTAAAAACGGGATGAATGAACATTAAGTTGAATCTATCCCAGGCAAATTTGGATTGTGAAGCTTATATTAAATATTTCACGTTTTAATTATATTTATCATCATTATTCGAAATCATGACTATACTATAAGAATATGAAAGTCTTTATCCATTTGAAATTATTTAAGGTATGCTTTATTTTTTTATACCATGTTCGCTCCCAAAATGGAGCATATGGACTACACAGTGTGAAGATATCCACTCCAAAAGAGGAGTATATAAATCTCCGGAATGTGAAGACGTCTTGAAAAATTATTTTCATGAGAATCGTTTGTCAGGCAATTGCTCAACCCGATGGGCATCCAGTCCTACATTTTCAGATTTTTTTAAATCCAACAGATGGAGAATTGAAACCGCATTCTCCGGATTGCTAGGCGGGCACACTAAAAACTACGCTACCGAAAGAGTCAATGTCAAACATAACAAGTTGATAATAAACCATGTTAATTTGTCTACATTTTTTAGATGAAGTTAGGTTAGGTTAGGTTTTTTTTCCTATGCGAGTTGCGGATTCTGTTTACCTCGATTAAGAATCGAGCCCGCATTCCCCGGATTTCTAGACGCACACGCTACCAACTACGCTAACCGAGGGGAAATTTATAACATATTATTTTCAAAGACAAATTAACAGAAAATAGTTCAAAGGAATATATCATTCTTTATCTTCGCCATTGCTTCCTCCATCCAACATACATACTTCCATATCATCATTTTCTTTTGAGAATCCCAGAATGTATTCAGCACTGAAAACTCTCGACTGATTTTAAATGAGTGACTCTGCACTGAAATGAGGGATTGTGGAGGTCGTTAAGCCTTCGGACGCATTACTCGAACGAGGGGATGCTTTTAATATGTATGTATGCTAGGACCATTACAAGTCTGGACTTAGACAACAGATGTATTTTTTATTTCAATTTGTTTAGGGGTACTTTCAGTGGGTAGTTTAATTATATTGTCATTCGAATTTTCTACACCAATTTAACGTGAGATACTCCATAGAGAGTACAAATTTATTCTCGATGGTTTAGCGATTTGAAAAGATATTTGAGTAAGTAATAATCAAAACCACACAAACCGAGTATTTTAATTAATTAATGATTTAATGATTTGAAATATCACTACGATTTACAAGACTTATGAAGACAATAGTACATCATTAAATGTTTGTTAGTAGAAAACATTCAGCCAGTTCTTCAATTGTTTGGCCTTAGTGGATTGTTTCATGTACTTTAATCTTGAAAAATCAAGCCTCAATCAAATTTAAGCGTCTCCCATTCGGGGAATACGAGTTCGATTGCCACGTCTGCTGGATTTTTTAAATCTAAAAATCCGTAAATGGATGGCGGTCAATTCTTGTGAAAAATAATTATGATTTAGGAAATCTAAATATTCCAATTCGGGTACAGATATATTCACAACATATAGATCCATATGATCTAATTTCAGAGCGGACATGGTAAAAAAAATAGAAAACTGTTCCAATTAAAACCTTATGGGTTCTATGGAATAAATTCTATCATCTAGCAGTGCTTGATATAAATTAATTTTAAACTGATTTTTTAAATTAATATGAATTTCGGTATTAATTTTCAAGTTATAGGTACATGTACAATGTATAAGTGTTCATTTAATGTAACCATATGCTATCGGTAAACTTGCACTCTTGTAAATGTTCTTGAAGATGAGGAAAGATAAATTGGGAGATGTAAGAAATGATTCAACGGATTTTTTTGACAGTTTTGACACTGATATATTTAACATGTAGTTTTTAAATGATAAATAACGTATTAAATGCGTTGTCTTTTCTTTGGGAAACTCTTATTGTTAGATATTTGTACTTTGTTTGTGGCAATGAAATAAAAAATACTATCCACTAAAGGGCCGTGTCCGAGGCAATATTATGTGTGTATTCCTTATTTCAAAGCTACAGAAATCTTTCTCGAGTTTGTGTTTGAAAAACATAGTTTGTCTCATTTCCATCATTTTTTTTTTACAGATGGATCCTCGTCCGATGACGCATCATCTTCGGAAGTTAGCTTGGCGCCATCTCTGACCCGCCGCGCGTGGAGTACCGGCTCACGAGCTCGTGGAGCAACAAACAGCTCGCAACGAAAAGAGCCTGCTTATGCTAATCTCCCTCCCCGCGTACCCCGCCGTTCGCGAAGACAGCCATCACCATATTACTACGGAGATCTAGCACGTCCTGACGAAGTCGTTTCCCGCTACGCTGTCACTTCTGAGGGTCTATTCGTCGAGGTCGACGGCGAAAGCTCGTCCGGCGAATCCATGCCCCCAGGGGCCTGGGATCCTGATCCCTTCTTCGCGCCAAATTCGGCAGACCACCTCCGCGAGATCGAAATGGCGGCCAGGGCGCGACGCCTTTACGAAACTGCCTTCGACTGCAAGGTCGCTCGCTCCGATGACGATCTAGATGACGTCGATCGCGTCAGCAATCATCCGTTACTTCTACAACTAAGCGATGGACGTGTACCTCCGATAGATACTTTCAAATCTTCTTCGTCGTCAACGGTTGAGCCTTCTTCGGCTACAGCCTGTGGAGAAATAAGACGCAGAGTCGTCATTAAACCGGACATGCGACCCAAGCCGGTGTCAGCAAGACTTCGCCAAAAACCTGAAGACCCAGTTGTATCAGCGTTATCTGGAGACATAGAAAACGTTGATTTGAATGATACGGAATCCCGGGGCTATGCTCCATCTCCACCGTCCACTGCTCCTTTGCCAACCAAATTCCGTCAGAGTAAGGACAACCTTGCCATGAATAGCATCAAAAGTGCACCGAATTTGCCATCCCAACCCGCCCATCCGAGACTTAAAGATTTGCGCCTTCCTGTTAAGTCATTAAGAGCTAGAGAACTTCCTGAAAGTAGCGAAGGAAGTATCGCTGAAATGAAAGTGATGTCCAATAATAATCCGGAATACGAATGCGGAAACCGAGTTAGGAATATGATCCGTGATTCACGGGATAGGATATCTGAAATTAAAGGAAGACCACGATTGCATAACGGTCTGTTCCTAGAAATAAAAGGACGGCCAGTATCCGATACTGACACGCCTGAAATGCACAGATTCAGAGGATGTAAAGAATCAGGACCTATTCTTGAGTTTAAAGGAAGGCCCGCAAATAGACGAAGGCATAATTACTCCAGTACAGAAAGCATGGCGACCAGCAGTAGCGGGGGAAGTATGGAGTCGATTCGGAGTAGTACAAGTGAAGGAAACCGTAGCACTAGTAGTTCAGAAAGTCGTAATTCTGCTTCACTTAGTTCACATAGTTCCGATTCTGCCAACAACGGTCGCTTTCCTAATGCACATCACGCAAGTCCTCTAAGTGGATTTATCTCCCACCATGCCAATAAACTTCACATACTTAGTCCAATATCCGATAAGTCTTCTCAAGAGCCCGCTTCTGAAACTTCCGATAATAATAGAAACAATAATTCGCAAAAGGTTTCACCAGATGAAACTGACAATGTCACAGTAAACCAAGGTGGAACACAAGATATGAATACTGGCGTTAAAATAAAAAGAAGGCCTCTTCAAAACAAAAATCTTTTGAACCTGGCTTTTCAACAAGCTAACAAGGCAGGTGATACAGAAATTTTGGGATCAGACAGTGGCATATCATTGCATTCTCGCGATGGAGCAAAGACAAGAAGTGCTTTTACGGAATTTTCAAAGCCTTTTCAAATCCCGGTAGATAATAGCGCCAGCAGCATAGCGGTGGATGCTAATAATGGACAAATCGACTTCGCGGATTTGCCGTTTGACATGCCAAAGTTGAGGCGACGAAGAGCGGCTACCCAGGACGCGTGCACTTCAGGAAGTGCAACTTCTGTCGATCTTCGAGAGTTGCCGTTTGATATGCCGAAACTTAGAAGAAGACTTCGGGCTCCAGCGTCGAGCAGCCCCGCCAGCAGTGGAGGATCACACGCATCTTCTAGTCACAGTGTCCAGGATGCAGATCGTACCCAAGGTAACAAATATTTTTTTACATTCCTACTTCATATTGAAAGTTTTCTTGAACAGTTGTTATATTTGAGTCGGCATTAGTATTTATACTATGTCCGCTTCGAAAGAGAAGCATGTTGATGGCTTAAAGTGCAAATTTGATAAGTCGATTTTTGAACGATTCATTTGCAGAGCTGCTTACAATATACGTACTTTTGATAGATCTGCATAAAAAATAGCAGATTTATCTATTTTGCAGTGTAGGTCTCAGATCCGAATGAAGTTATCAAATTTTGTTGAGAGGTTTTTTCGATATATTAAAAAAAAACTTTAAATTGTTTTACATTAATGCGAGCAATGAATGCATAGGGCACAATTGCCAAGTTTCGGAAGGTGAACTTTAACATTTAGGATATTGGGGAGACTCGCATAGTACTATTGAAATTATCGTGACACTTATGCATAATAAGTTTTTCTGAGTAATTTTCCACAATTCTAGGTTTCTTTATTTTATATGAATGGGTGGGCACCAAACAAATTCGGTCAAATTACGAATGACAAGTTTGTGTGACTGCTAACAGTATTCAAACGAATTTAGACCACTGCCTTCACCTAAAAAACGACACGTTAAAAAATATTATTTTCCCATTTGTTCACACCGCAAATTACGGAAAAACAAAGGCCAGCTAATCCAACCATTATAAATCTACGATAACGATTTTTATTATTATTACAGTTGTCGGGAAATTAAGTCGGAAAATATATTTGGAAAATTCCATATAAGAAATATGTATTAGGCTGGCAGAGTGTGCGAGAGAGAGAGTACAAGAATAGGTGCTATTGAAGCTAATTCGTATCCATCAAGTCAAATTACATACAGTTAGGCAGGCCACATATATAATATATAACTGTTTCATATACATAATATACCTTCTTATCAATAGTGATGCAAAACATTTCGTTGAGTATTCAACGTTTCTTCATATACATCATGATTCATGAATATAATAATGATAAGTGGATCTTGACTTCCAGCAATTATTATTCTGTCAAAGTGCCCTCAATCATTCATCCTGTCCTTAAAACCGGTCTTAACACGACGTATTCCGAAGCTCTATTATCTACAAACGATTTATAGTATTAAATAGATAGTAACGTCCCGGGAGTACTAATTATCAAGGATTTTTTACTGCTCAATCAAATGTGTTAAGTCGAAAAACGTAAATTAAACCTAAACAACCTAATCTAAACCTAATCTAACCTAATCTAACCTAATCTAACTTAACTTCACATAAAAATGTAGACAAATTAATAAGGTTAATTATCATCTTGCTACTATTTGACATATTCTTAATATTGTAAATTGTCTCCTCGGTAGCGTAGTTAGTAGTGTATGCGCCTAGCAATATGTAGAATGCGGGTTCGATTTTCCATCAGTCAGATTTTTAAAATCCAAAAATTCTGGACTGGGTGCCCATTGGGTTGAGTAATTGCCTGAGAAACAATTCTCTTGAAAAATAATCTGTCAAGTCTTCTTCACATTGCGGAGATCCATATACTCCTTTTTCAGAGTGGATATTCACACTGTGAAAGTCCATATGCTCCACGTTAAGAACAAACATGGTATAGAAAAAAAAATGTTCTTCACCAGCTCTCGCCCGCTTATCGACGAACATAACCTAACCGACGTCTTACAATACGATGTATAAATTGAGGAGCACAACTTTGTATCGCTTTGTGTTGGTCTATAAACACGGCGGTGAATTTTCAGTCAGAAAATATTTAGATTCATTTAATTTCACAGTATAATATCTATATTTGTGGACTTTTTCATACAACTGTAATAATATTATATATAACCTTATAACAATAGCGATGTTATAGGTGCTGTGTGATTGATCAGTGTATTTGAAAGTACAACAATAATATGTAAAATGCTATTTATCCTTCTTTAATTTATTATGTGTAGTAAAAAAATGTGCTAATAATTCTTGCGAAACAATTATTATTAATCTCCGCATATGTTCAATTGTTTGGAGTTTTAATTGTTATTGATTTGTATTTTCGGTAAGAAAATACTAATATTGTAATAATTTATTAAGTTATTTACTCATAAATGATCGAAAACACACAATAAATAGTGCAGAAACCGTTGCCAAAGTATTGGCACATACCATCATTTTACTAACAAACATGTTGCAGACAAAGCTCGTTAAGTCCAAAAAATAATTTTATTAAGTGTTCCTAATATTTGTACAGATTCAAATAACATTCATAATGTTCCTTGATGTTTTTAACATTTCATACAAAACGGCAGAAATGTGTAACTTAAAAAACGGATTTTATATCGCAAAAAATATTTTGAAACCATAATATCTAGAAACTATAAAAATGCAGTTAACGAGCTTTACCTTCAGAGGGACAATATATAAATCTTCAACATAAACAGTAAATACATGATAACTGCGCAATTTGAAATACTTCCGCTATTTTTCTCAATCAATTGGGGAGTATTTTTGGTATTTCCCTTTGTAAATCGAGTCGTTAGTATCCACCGAATTCGAGTTGAAAGATCAGACCGAGTTGTGAATCACTCCTTCCTTGCATTATTCTGATTAAGACGGATTGCCAGCTGGGTTGGAGGAGTGAGGGAAGTCCAACCCGACAGGAACATGCGGATAATTCAACCCAACTTTGAAAGTGAGCGAAATAAATCCTCGACACTCGAATCAGGCGATTTCTAATTTTATATCTTCGTTTTAGGATTACGTGATCTTCATTGTGCCTTTATCTACAAACGCTGTCACGGTCGTGAGAAATCGTACTAACTGCCACCTGACAAAATAAAAGTTTAGATTACCAGGAATGTATTTAAAGACTTATATATCACCATATTATTTATGACAAATAAAGCCATAATTAATTAATTATTTTTTTAAATTTCATAACTCATATAACTCACAATTAAGCTAGCAATAGATACTCAAAAATTTACAAGAAATTTTGTAGGAACTTAATGTGTTTGAACGTTAAATATTAGCAGCTGTGTTTTAGTATATTAAATTATTTAAGACTTGATATTATTCATATTTTTAAACTCTGTTGACGTAAGCCGTCAAAAATCAATTTGACTAGTGATAAGTCAACGTTAAACAATCTTTCATCGTCCGCTGTTATTATGTAATTATCACAACATTGCCATGGAAATAAACAATTCGTATAAAAATAATAAAAACGTTAAAAATATTTTTTTATATTTTTGAAATTCAATATCGATGTCTTAATTTGCAAACTAGCTAGTTCTACCCGTGGTCGAAAATTGTTTTGAAGCCATTTTATTCAGTTTTAATTTTTCTATCGCACACAGAGGATACAACTTATCACACCAGCCAACTCCATGCGATAACAAACAAATTCACGAAAGTTTTTTGTTGCTTCTGAATATTTTACGCAAGTGGAGTTGACTGATTTGCTGATTAAGCTATCGATTTGTATTGCATAAAATATTGGAAATGTTCTGTTTCATTTGTTATTATATATACATTTATATATATATAAATAGCTTATTTTATTAATATTTAGGAGCAAAAATACTCAAACAATAAAAATAAGTCAAGGTTTTTCAAGAGTGATTACAGAGCGCATTAGTGGGCTTGTTTCGTTGTTAATGATATTTTCATTGAAAAATATTTAGTTTATTTTATATATATATTTGATAACATAATAAGTCAACAGTCTTGAAAATTTGACATGGTTTTTAATATCTGAAAAATAAGAATGAAAATTATTTATCAGGATTTTAAATTGGTTGACAACTGATCTTCGTAAAATCTATGCTCCACGTGAAAACACAAAAAAATGTCTGATGATTTGTATTCTTCTTCTTCCATATCCGCTTCTTATTTGGAGCATATGAACACTACGTGCCGACTCCAAGAATCCCTGTCGCCCTTCCAAGTTATACAACCTGTAATTTCATCGAATACATTCCATATATTTCATAGTAATTAGAAGCCTTCCAGGACGCCTTGAATCGATCAGTTAAATTAAAGAATAGGCAGGTCAGATTCAAACTTTCTTGAAGCATCCGCAATATTTGGCCGAGACAGATCCAGCGATATAACAAATATATGACAAATATATATATACAGAAAGAAGAAGAGAGTGTCTACCAAGTAAGTTAGACAGATCCTATTCTGATAATGTATA
>JAGVSQ010013201.1:0-11232 GCA_022683975.1 Rhyacophila evoluta
ATATATTTGTTGTAATTCTTTCTTTATTCTTTTTTTAAATATTTTAATATGCTTTTGATATTTTCGTCGCAACTGTATGTATATCGTGTTGTTAACGTACTAAACTTGTAATTTGTAACGTTGCAACATGTAATTAAATAAATAAATAAAAGAAATAAGAAAATCAATTGTAAGATTAATATACTGAAAATGATAAAAACAGCTGATTCGGAATATACTTTACAGTGCATACTTTTATGCAATTATTATCTTCTGGTCCCATAATCTCTCCAGTTAACCCTCCTTTCAAATTAGTTTTAAATATGAATGAAATAATAAATTAATAATAAACATAATAGTGGCTAAAGAAATCTTTTAAATTTTATAAAGTTCGCTTCTGTGGTCGGCTGGAAAGCACGCACGCTTCGATGCCAGATTTCACCAGTACAAAAGTTTTAAAATTCATGTAGAATGAGATTTATGAGCTGAAAGATTTGGCTAAAAAATATTTTTTATTTAAATATTCACATAATAACGTTTTTATTGTATTGCTCACTAATATGAAATATGTCTATTAAACTTTGGTTCAAAGAAATTTTTGAGTTGATAATATTTGTACAACATATTTGGATGGTATGGTGTGGTGTGTATACTAGATTCTAAGTACTATACGTATACCAATTCGTTATTCTGCATCGCTAGTGGCTGAATTATGTGAGTAATGTAATAATTCTGCACAATGGTAGATGGTTTTCCCTCGGGAACCAACGTGACCGCAGTGTTGGGTGTCGGCCCCCGGTCTCGCATGTCAGCGCAAAGTTGACGCTCGCGGTTTCCTTTTTGGGTTAATATGCCAGCGCGGTTTCGCGTGAAAGCGATACATCATCAGAATTGTCGGCGAACATTCCCAAGGGTTGTGTTTATGTCGTTTGATATTTCAGAATTGTGATATTACTGTCACTGTTATGTAAATGTATAAGATAAAAAAATAATAAAACTATTTTGGGCTGATGATTTCAGGCCGAAGAAAGTCTAAAAAGCTTTCGAATGGTTAAAAAAAAGCCATACTATATGGTCACTATAATATGACATTAAAATTTTAATGTCAACAATGAGTATCAATAATGGTGATGGCTGTTTCGTGGTGTTTATTAATTTAGTAAAATTAAGTGAACTTGGTAACCATGTAATCAAATTGAAGAAATAAGAAAAAATACACTTTCTTTTATTGAATATCTTAGCATAAATAATCAATTAAACACACATTTTGTGATGCTTTAAGTTTTAGTAATGTTTTTAATATAACAATTGGATTAATTTGAGTTATGAAAAATAACTGTTTTCTAAAAGGGTTTCTAGATATATCTTAGTTTTACTGGAAAAAAATAGAGATTTATTCGTATTATATATAGATTACGAGTGTTCGCGTAAATAAATAATTATTTTCTAACAATTCTTGTCCTTGTATTTTTTCCATATTTGCTCCATGTGTAAAACGTAGTGCTTTCAAGATAATGTCACTATTATATCGTTTTGTATCTTCTTACGCCTTGAAAGCATTTTTCATTGCAACAAATATATCCTAAAAATAGTACATTAGTTTTTCAAGATGCTGAAATTTTACCTTCGCAAGAAAAGGTTAATATTATTCAGGTTGTCCAGAGAGATCCACGCCACTGCTTGACTTTTAACAAATCATTTAAACAAATTATTGACTGCGATCACTTTATTTCTATTATAGAGCTTATTTCATATCTTTATCGTTACGTATAATACTCGCAAAATGTATTTCTATAATATTTTATCAGTAATGAAAGTTTTATATTGTTTGGCAGTATCCTGATAAATAAAAGCGTATGCGAACAAAGCTCGTTTTAGCCAAAAACAAAGTCACATGCAACCCTAGCGCATTTATTTATATTGTAACAGATACATACTATGTAATTTATTATTACTTTACAATTTATCATAAGGACAAAATTGACTTATTCATTATTAAAAATAATGCACTGTAATTTTGACGTAATTACGAACCTTTTAAAATTGACATTATAATTCTATTATGTTTATATTTTTTCGACCGCAGCTATTAGTCAGTAGTAAATTTATTTAATATGTTGAAACTACAGATACTTACTAAGTATGGCATTATAATAATAAAATTTAATTTTGTAACCACCGCTTAATACTTCAATTGACCTACTACTCTTACGATTCTTAGCGATTTTTAAATGGAGACAAAGAAATTTGCGTAATTATACATAATAGCTAATTAAATTACATTATTATTTAGAACATTTAGATGTTTAAGAGCTTTTAGGCCTTGTATATCAAATATTGGTCCCCAGGTAGTTGAAAAGAAACGGACGGGGGAACCTCCTGTTACGTCATGTTTTTTGATGTAATGTGGCACTAGAACTGGCTGGGGCACATGCTGCAGATGCCGTTGGAAAGCCAGAATTCTGATTATCTTATTTTTAACCGATGAGATTCCAGCGTTATGGAAATCGTCGGGCACTGTAAAAATGATGTATAGTACTCGACGGATTGGCGAAATTTAAGTACGTTAGAATTACTTGGGAGGATAGACGAATGACAGATTACAGAGAATACCGGAGACACCATGCAGTGGCCATCCACTCCACGTAAGATAGTAATATGACAACAATTTTCTAGCTTAAAAAATACGAAAACATATAGAGCTCTTGCGTTTATAGTCAACAAGGCTCGATATTAACAAGGCTTAGTTAGTTAGACTAGAAATTACATACTCTAGTAGGCGCGAACTAACGTCTATGAAAACTGTTTTTATGCATTTTGAAGAGAGCTTAAAGTTTATTACACCACAGTTTATATAGGCAAAATAAGTATAGAGACGTGGCGGGTGGTAGGGAGGAAATATTTTATTTGATTAGTTATTATAAAGCAACGTCTATACATAGCAAGATTTTGAAGCCTTCAAAGTAAAACTGTTTACTTTATATTGGGTTAATGATTGACAAAAAGTCTAGGCCGAAGAAACGGTAAAAAACATATTCTCGCTACTTGTTGCGAATGCTGGGAAAGAGGTACGAACCGCTCCAATATAATCGTAGCGAATCTGTAAATGGCTATTTCGAATTTCGGACAATGGATTTATTTACTGACGCGGAGCTCGTAATGCTTAGTGAATAAATGCCTCCGTTAAAAATATTGTACTTTTTAAGTGCATAACGTTAAATTTTTCTAATTCATTAATTTTTGAAACTGTACTTTTTGTCGTTTCTTGAAATTGATTTGTTCATATCAAACCTTGCTTTATAATAAAAGAATTTAAATAGTATTAAAGATAATTGTATACAGCCGTAGAAACGGTGTTTTATTTGATTTAATATTTTTAATGTATATTGTGGTGGAACCTTTACAATTCAGAACTCAAAATATTAAGTACTAGTGAGGTTTCTAAATAAGGATGTATTCGGGATATAAAGGTTGTCATGACATCTTTTCACTGCAAGTCCTCTCCGAAAATGGAGCACATGGATTTACACTGTGTGACGATGTCCGTTAAGACAGTAGTGAACATAGATCTCTGCAGTGTGGAAACAGTTTGACAGATTACTTTCCACGATAATTGCTTATCGGATAATTTTTCAACTAAATGAGCATCAAGTCCTATTTTTATGCTTTTTTTTAAATCTGATAGAAGTGGGAATTGAATCCGGTATTCCCTGGATTGTGAGTCGCGCACCTCGGTTCACAAGTTCTGGATAAAACTTTTGAATTACGTTGTCTTATAAAGATTCTACAATAAATATTATCGGTAAACTAATAGAGAATTTAAAATCAATAAATTTTTAATATATTCTGTATCTAATAATGACAATTTTGCAAAATATTTATATTCCGATGACGCACAATTTATGGGAGTGATCTTGTATTGAACTCATTGTTCAATTAACAGTTAAAGTAATTCAAAGTAATTTTGTGAAATCAACACGGCAAATAAATAAAGAAAGAAAGCGAAAAGCTGGCAACATTGATAAATATACAATTTAAGGTATTCAAATCGATTTTCAGTCTATCCTTTCACTTAAAAGAAAATAAAGATTTCTATGTTGATTGAAATACCTTTCAAAATGAGTTCTTAATAATGTAGTAAAATTGTACACAAATCGAATTTATTCACTATACAAGCAGATATAGTTATATAAATTTGAAATTAACAAGCGCGTCACCTACAAACTTATTTTTAATGACGGATATTTTAGGGTCAAGTGAACATGGCTTCACTTTACTGATTCAAAATTTATTTTATTTACCAAAAGGGCTAAAGTGTGATTCATTTTCGGAAAACTGATCGATGGCATTAAATTTTTCTATTAAAAGAATTATAAATTCGGAAAAAAAAGGAAAACTACTACAAGTACTACTATTGTTTTTAAATGAAATACTGTCCTCTAAATTTGTGCAACAATCTATTTACGCATGTCTTATAGTATATATATATTTCTTATATTATATTATTCGTTACTATTATTTAATGGATTGTGTTTGCAACTTTGCTAACAAATTTTTAATAAATGAAATGATGTTTAAAAATATATTTTATGAAAATGTCGGCTTAATTTATATTCTTTATGGATTGCCAATACAGTGTCTCCAAAAAATTATATTTAAATCAGTGTGTCGATAGAAAATAAATTCCAAGGCAGGATAGCTTTGCTATAATTGATGATCTGTCTTAAGCGAGTTAGCAATTTTATGACATAGTGTCTTGTTAACATTTATTTGTAAAAAAATAATATATATCCCTCTTAGAATAAGAATTTTGATTAAGATTTACATTGGAAAGGCAATTAAATCGTGTGGATCATGGAAAGTACATTGGAACATATTTTAAATAAAATACAGAGAATATTCGTAAATAGAAATATGTAAATTTTTATAAAGCTATTTATGAAGACGACTGCAATTCGCACTTCTGATCAAAAAATATAAAATATTTTGATAAGCGCCTGCTGAATATTTAATTATGGCTGTATTTTAATATTTATTATTTACTTTTTGTTGAATTTTAATGAATTATAATATTACAGATAGTACAAAAAGTAGCCTAGTCTACCTTTCGTACTATCTGTAAGTGTCTTAATTGATCTGACTCTTCAAGTAATTAAGATTTTAAATAATATAATTTCGTTATTTAGTTTAACTGATTTGATGAAAAACATTTAACTTTTTAAATAAATATTTGATTTTAAGAAAAATCACTCACGTTTTACAAATTAGTTTATATTGGTCATAACGTTTCTGTACTCGGAAACGGTTTTATTTAAAAAGTAAATAAACGTTTGAAACCATTTATCATTTTTATATTAATTTACTTCTAATGATAGTCAATTTATTGTTCCGCATGATGGACGTTTATAAGAGTATTATCAGTCTGAGATGTTGAGATGTTGTTATTAAGATCTGATAAAAAAACCGTTTTATGTTTGGTAAATAATTATTTTTTAAATACACATTTTTATACTTGATAAAAGAAATCAAAAATACTATCCAAGTCGAATTTATATTGTTTTTTGTATGTTTATCATAAATAAGTTACGAAAAAAACTGTTTTTAAATTTAAAAATTACTGGTATTAAATATAATATAATAAATGGATAATATGTAATTAAGAACGTTAGAGATTTATTTTGATAAATTATCCAACATGTTGAGAACGTTATAAATAATAAGATAAAAACTTTCAAAATATGGCATTCAAGAAAATTACATATGATCATGAATTAAATAAATATAAAGAGAGAAAACCTACGAAGAGAATTCGATGTTTTTATACACAGTTTCAAAATAATACGGCGCCCTATCCCATTTTTTTTTTGTTTAAGTCCAGTAAACCCAGAAATTTTACACATGCTCTTACTTACACAAGGAAACCTATCTACCGAACTTTTAAATGTTAATATACTAGTTTTCATGGTATTGTATAGAACGTACCGTATGTATACAAGTGGATCGGTAAAGATTCATAATTTTTATATCTAGAAATTGAAGTAAAAAAATTTGACAATATTTATTTTATGAAAATAAATGACATTAAGGTCAAAGCTGAACGTTTTGCAAAAAAATTTGTAACAAACGATTTCAATATTTTTTGATGGAGAATTAAAATAAAACGTTATAATATAAGCAAAACTGGAAGGTATGAAATATGATAATTTTACAATTTGTTCAATTATAATTTACAAAAATTGGAAAGCGTAGATTTTCTTTTTTCCCATAATAAATTGTTGGCGCATTTAAAATTTATTTGTAAAGTATTTTATTTATTTTAGTATTTATAAAAGTAACAACTTGGAAAAAGAAAAAACAGGCTGCATTTTAGATGACGTTCTAATCATAAAAGAGACCGCAAAAGTATTGCAATTAGAAATAAAAAAATATTTCGCTAATATAATAATTTTTATTCACATCTAAATTTTGTTTAAAAAGATTATCGATTCGCACGGTACTTTATTTAGTGGATACAATATTGTAAAGAGTATAGATATAAAGATTAATTTAGTATCCATTTACTCGTTACTAGTTAGTTCAATGTTACACGAAGATTGTAATGTATCCTGTTTGAGGTTAAGTTATAAATATCGAGATAGTTTTAACATTTGTAAAGCTAATGTAATGTATCGTAAATAAAGTGGTATACGATTTTTAATTCTAGTTATATCAAGGCGTGAGATATGAAGCAGTTTGTCTGTGAGCTTGTTAGCAAGGAGGTAGAATAGTTGCGAAGCGGATTGACACTAGTTAGAGATTGTGGGTACATTACCGGGTGTTTGTTGTGTTATCAGGTCGCAAGCTCGATAAATCACAAGTGTGTTGACAGCTGCACTAAATAATTGCATGCGGTCGCCGATCGCGAATGCGGGAAGCTTCGTTGGCTGACCAGTGGTGGAGTGTGGTTGTCGTCTAAGACGCACGGATTTTTTTATTATCCTTTTAATTGCATAATTTTTTTTCGCATATGTTTTATGAATAGTATGACGTATGAAACAATACAGATTATAAAGTCAAAATCTCAAATTAAAATTACGATAATATTCTGGTAAAAGAAGATTTTAAATTTTATAATACTTTATAATACTTTTATGGTACTTTAAATTATTAAGAACATTGCATCGCTAAATTTTGTTTATTTCGATGATAATATTGCAATATGTAATTACATTCAGTCTTTTGTTAATTAATTCCCAGTTGGTTCAAATCAAGTGGCAATCAAGTTTTATAAAAGTTTAAGGATGCATAATTAAATACTCGGTATTGGTGAAAATTCAGACGCAAAACTGCCTGATTGATTGCTAATTATTCTCATGAATATGGACACCGGATCTTTTGGTGTGTAGATGGTAATAAATGTCAATACAAATAATGAACAAATTATTTAATACGTGTGGTATACTTCTAGTAGGAAGATGCACAATTTGTATTCTGTAAAATACGTATTAATTTAATAAAATAGTCTCTATATGGTTAGGTTAGGTAAGGTTACATCAACGCAATAATCTTGAAAGATTAGGACTACTTCAATCTATTATTTTAAAATAAAATGCGCCCCATTGATATTACGCTCGATAACCGTCTCTAAAGAGATATTTATATTGTTTTTATAGATAGGCAACCCCTAAGGGTGTATTTTACAATATCTATAATATTAATAAGCGATTGCAAGCAGGACGGAATGATTATTTAATGTGTGTATTTTTTTTCAATGATTTATTGCGGCTACAGATGGAGCAAAAATGAATTATCGATTATAGTAACGTACATTTTAGTACAATTTATTAATTAAAACGCATTTTAATATTTTCTTTCAAACTCATGCAATAACCAGTATTTTTTTTAAAAAATATACTGTAAAGTAGATTTTGATTATTCGTAAAAATTGAACTCGATTAAATATATTGATATTGTCATTTATTAAAATCATAAAAGATATATCACAATTAGCTGAAAACCTTGCTTTCCCCTTTACCATCCACCCCGTATCCACACCTATTATGCGTACGTATAATTAGCGTAACAAACGTTCAAAGCGCTCTTCAAAGTGTCAGAAGTGTCCCAGGAGAAGCTTCTCAATACATTGGTTGGCATGCACTAGAGTGTGCGTGATTTTTATTCGAAATGTTATAAATCTATTAGCTGAGAATTGTATATACATATTATATAGAGTCATTTGTAATGAGTTTCAAAATTTATCATTTCAGGTTTTACGATTTTTTTATTTAAATTTCTTATTTAATCCAAAGGTTTATTTCGGCTAAATAGTTGATTTATTAGGCTTCACGAATTCAAATAATCATTCATAAAATTGCAATTCTCATGAATTGAAATCCATTTTGCAAATAGCGACAGTGCAAATGAACAAGCTGGTATGATGTACTTCTAAATACCAAATTGTTTACCATACATTCAATAGAAGAATAATTACTTATGTAACATTAAAAAATCATCTATTGTAAAAAATAATAAATTCAAATATAAACCAACAGATGATTGTGCCACAGCCAATAAAGGATATCTTCAATAAACTATTGTTTCGTTACACACTGTACTTAGGTGTTAACAAATGATTTAAAAAAGATAACAATAATATTCTATAAAATAATTGACCATAGACCAAAAGAGGTTGACGGCCTTTCCAAAGATTTTTTAAAATGATAGCCGCAACGTATTTTCTTTTGTATGTACACAATCCCGGGGCACCTTTGGCCCAAAACATAGATGCGATAATATCTAACTATTTATTCTTATATATACACCGAGATGTTAAATATTTTATCTGCATTATATCATATGTAATTATAAATCGTTTCCTGAGTAAGAGGTTTGATAACACACATAAGAAATTAATAAGTATTTTAAACATTTAAATAAAGGTTTATTTATGGCAGTGATATTTTTTTTGGTATGTAACTGTAAATATAATTGTATGGTATTTTTACACTTTTGAGATCGAAGAGAATTTAAAAAAGATATTCTGTATTGATTTTAATTACTAGTATCATCTACCAATTGTTTTGATATCGTCTATGGAACGGAAAAGGACTTAACTCGCATTTTTTTCTGAATAGCTTTTTTCGACAATCACAATGTATACAACATAATACACGTTTTTCTCAAAAGGATATACGTCGCAAATGCCAAAATCCAAATAGAAAATGCCAAATTAAAAATAGAAGGATGGTAAAATTATCAACCAGGAAAAAGAACTTCCACCACATCAATTTTATTGGTTTTTCTTAAACAGCTTATTGAAATATTATCAGATTGAGTAAATAAAATACCACTGTTAGTCTACGTCCACTTCAAGATCATGTCTATTTAGTATTTTGACTTTGGGCCAAAATCATTAAATAGACGTCTTTACCTTCTGTAAAATTTCTCCTGACTAGGTTACGTCCTTTTTTCTTTCCACAGCCGATATGGTAATATTGATAAATAAATAAATAATATAGACATATTGATAGGGCGATCTTGACCATTATCACATTCTGTCTCAAAATTCTTAAAGAATGCTTTCAATTAACTGTTAGATTAATTGACATTTAATATATTACGTTGATTTTTATGGTAAATATTAAAGTTAAATGTCATAATATAACAGATTCTTCGCTACGTTTGAAGCTCCATGCCATGCTGTTTTTTTAGAAATTTGATTTAAATGACGTTATTTTGGTCTAATTTTTGGTACATGAGTATTTAGATAAAACTTAGTTCTGGTAGAAATATTACCAATAGCAGTGGATATTTTTATAAATGTAGCATATACAATGAATTTTAACAAGATGATACACGGTGCGTGACTTGAAGATGAAGTGTATTATTAGACATATATTACTATAATACAAGTTATTTTACGGTTGAATCTGTCTTCATAACCGTGGAAAAACTAGGAAACGAATTGAAAACTGTTTCATATTATAGAATGTTTTTTTAGAATGCTATTTTAGAAAAATTATGTAATAAATTTAACGAACAATATGACACTAAATTTGTCAAATTTTCTTCTATTAATCAACATTTATTGTAAAGAATGTCACACCAATTTGATACATTTCATGAAAAAAAAACTAAGGCGTTTAATTGATCGGAAGAAATCAATTGCAGGTGTGCAGCATTCAATTATGCTAACAATTGAATTAAACACTAAATTACTGTCGAAATTATTTCAGTACAATATCTGGCGTCAATTTCAAATAGGCATAGTCCAAAAAAAGCATTGTATCTTAGTCCGATAATGAGTAATCATAGATAACTGTGTTGTCATTTTATAAGTGACGTAATAACATCGATAGACATCGATTACACGCATATTTTGACACGGAAAAACGTTGCAAATATACTTACGTTTTGCTGAATCGATGTCGACATCGGGGTTAAGGAGGTTAATGATTTCGGATAGGTCATGAGGCTGTCTGTCTATATGATTATTGTTTGATTCAAGAAAGATGACAGATATTACAATCGTAAATATTAATACATCATAATTTAAATTCACTTCTCTATTTAAACATTTTTGTGATGTTATTTTGGCAATATATCGTATTGTTACTTTCTTAAAATGTATTTAGTTCAGACTAGTGGTAAAATATTTCCATAGTAGTAAATGTTTCTCCCAGTAAAACATTATTTCATAGAAATTTTTGCATACATATTAAAATAGAGAATAATAATACTTCTATTTATATATTGGACGGTCGAAAGCTCTCACATATAGCGTCAGTATCTTTGATTATTTCTTTAAAACTTTTACTATGTATACTACAATGTTGTTGTTTATTTAATGTGATACAGTGCGTGCTTTCGTATAAGTATATTCTGAATATTAATAATAAAATGAGCACTCACTAAGTAAAACCTCATTTAACAACAGTTGAATATAAAAATTTTATCAAAAAAAATGTCAATAGTTATTTCGGCGAATGTCGTTATTGAACTGATTGATAAACGCCCATGACTTGGCATCAAATCCCTCAGAAGTATAAGAATTTTTAAAATTCAAAGATGTACGATCGAATGAACATTGCTCAATTCAAAAGGCATCCATATCTTCATTTTTCAATTTTTTTAAATCAGACAGATGTGGTAATCGAACCAGCATTTTCCAGATTGCTAGGCGCGCACGGTAACCTCTACGTTACCCATTAGAAAAATATACACTCTTTCTACATACCTAACTTATGTAATTAATCAATGCCACACGAAAGGCTG
>JAGVSQ010013202.1:0-11232 GCA_022683975.1 Rhyacophila evoluta
AGATTTTTAAAATCCGACCAGATGGGGAATTGAACCCGCATTCCCCGGATTGCTAGATGCACGCTACCAATTACGATAACCGGAGAGACTTTTTACTGGTGACACTATTTTGATGCCTCCATACTAGTTAGTATATGAGCCAATTAAAATACGACAACTGTTCATAAGAGCCGATAATATATAATAATAGTAGAAATTACCTTTCCCGGTGTATTATAGAAGTAGGATAAGTTTTATCTGTGCTTTAACATTAATTTATTCTAGAATTTAATTCAATTAACGCATTGTTATTTTGATAATTCTTTAAAAAAAACCTATAGAATACGAAAGTATTTGTGACATAAAATAAGCTATTAATCAAAATGAGACTTGAAACACAATTATTAAAAAAAAACGATAATTATCAGTTCTGAAAATTGTATAGTTTTTATAGAAAGACCCGGTACCCTTAAAAGTAAGTGGCCAATGTGGGGCCAAATATTATTGATGAATTGATGGAATCTTTATTGTCATTGTAAAAATGTCTAAAACGACAACCGTTACAATAAAGTAAGCCCCGAAATATTTCTGCTTTTTTATTTCGGCGCTCTTAAAGAATACTACCACAATATTAAAACTTCTGAAATAGTGCATTGAATACAGAACCGGTATTAAATAATAAATATGAAAATATTATTAAGATTTAAGTTTCATAAAATCAAAACTCCTCATTTAATACATCATATTAAAACATTCTAACAAAAAAATACGATGCATAATGTTAATAAAAAGTTATCAAGTATAAATCGACATACAATTTAGATAAGCCCATTTTCAATGTGGGACAATAGGTGAAAAATGACTTTTCTTGTCTTTTATCGGGATTGGTTTTTAACTAAATTTTCCAAAAAATAAAACGGTCCATTTATTTTTAACGTCATAGTTTATACGAATCATGTACGTCCAAAACAAATTAAATAGGGTAATTTTCTTTAATAATGGAGAAAAAACGAACTACACATGCATATAGAACCATAATTGTATACTTAAATCAAAGAATCCATACTTTCACAGATAATTTCATCAATATCATGGTACGAAACAATTATAATAAATGTTAGATTTTTAGCCAGCTCGTTAAAGATTTTTTTGAAATACTGCTTCCACAGTTTTATAATAGATTACTCCTGCTATGTATATAATGTCTATACGCTCCTTCCGTCCGGGAGATGCAGGTTCGATTCTTATATATGTCAGATTTAAAAAAAAAACCTGAAATAATTGAGCAATTATCTGCCAAGCAATTCTCGTGAAAAATAATATGTCAAGATATCTAAAAATCAATATGTTCCATTTTCATAGCGGATATTTTCACATCGCGTCACTTTTGGATTGGAAATGGTTTAAAATGTATATAAAGGAGCAAAACGGTATTTTAAAATCTTAAAAAATATTCGTTTCCTCGTTTGTTTGTGCAATCTACATATAGTCAAATATGATGTATGTAAATATATACACAATCTAGAGATGAAAAAAGATAAAACTTGGTTTTCTAACAAACATAGTAATTCTTCTACATCCATCAAAGTGTATATCAATTTGAAACAGTTTTTAGTTTGGTATTTTAATAATAAATAATTATTTAATATCAAAAATGCGTGTCTGCACTAACATAGCTAGAGACAAGAAACTCTCAAGCCGTGTCCCGGAGACACACGGCTTTTAATATTGCTCATGATAAATCATGGGCGCCCCCTGCGGAGGGCAATATCGCGCTCCCGTATCTAAACTGAAGTCGACTTGGGAGCGGCTGGCCTGTTCCGTAGCCACTCTTCTCTGCACTCTGCTCATACTCTTTCTCTTAAACACCCTTCCGAACATGCTGACGGGGACATTTTTAGATGTAATTCAACAGGAATTACAAAGCTTAGGCTCGCAGACTTGATTCCGGGTGATCCAGATAAAAATAAATTATAGTATGCACTATTTGATTTTATCTTTAGCACCAAAAGCAGCGAATAATACAATGAAATCCAATAGTCACAACTTTCGTTAATTTAGCTACTTCGTTAATTTATAATATTATTATACCTAGCCTAGCAATCCGAGGAATCCCACATCTACCAGATCTAAAAAATCTTAAAATGCAGGACTGGATCCCAATCATGTTGAGAAATAATCTGTCAAGACATGTCTTCACATTACGGAGATCGATATACTCTATTTTAGGAGCGGAAATCTTCTCACTGTGTAGATCCATATGCTCCACTTTGGTAGGGAGCATGATTTTTTAAATATAATATTACTAGTTATTCACCAAATTAATGGAAACATAAGAATCTAGGGAGTAGTGACTATAATCAATTTCTGTTAAGAAACATCAATATACATTTAGAAATATCAACGCCAAATCACATATTTCTGACAAATGAATAAAATATAACTATTTTAATGTTTTAATGAAGAAAAATAACACCTTTTTTGTGCTGGAAAAGTTCGAATCACATAATCATACTCATCGAAGAAACGGTACTAAATGCCCAATCCGCGATTGACGACTTATCCTCATAGAAAACTAAGTGTCATATGAAGCTTTTTTATATTTTTAAGATCCTTGTACTCTACCTTATTGGCAGACACAGTGTACATAAAATAATCATGACACTAATTAAATTAGCAATCAATAAAAATATCCACTATGTATTTACCAACAGTATGATTTCGTATATGTGATCTAATTTTACAGTCCTTTTAATCACACTTATTTAAATCCAACATCATTTTTCAACTAGAAAAAATATGTTTTTTTTCGAAAATGCTTTAATAATCTTTTCAGTGCACACTGTAGATAATACGAGTTGAAACTCTTGTAATTAATTAAATAACAATACATTACGTAAAATTAAATAGCTACAATTGTTTAATACTTTATATTTCTGTATTTATCAGCTTTTAGACATGATCAACACACTTTTATATTTACATTGTTCATATTTATAAAATAAATTCCTTATTGAAATTGTACTAAAGATTTACTTAAACGATAAAAAGTTAATCATGTTGTCAAAATTGACTACTAAGTTTTGCTGTTCTAATATTGCGATCCGGACGTTTAGTACCCCTGTCCAGATTCCTCTGTCCCGGGTATAAACTTGTCTAGTATCTTCAGCTTCTGAAGAATTTAGTTTGGAAAGTGCATTCGGAAGTTTTCGGTTATTAAATTGTTGGCTTGTCCAAATAAATTATGTCCATTTTACCCTTCTATTTCTCTTTTATGCAAACGTCGTTCTTCGGCAATTCGATTATATCACAACTGACAACGCATTTCAATCTATTGTTCTTATAGAATACTTGTAAAATTGTTCACAAATTTAAACAATTACTAATATCGACTAAGCATCAATTAGCAATTAATTCATTGTACATTTCAAATTAATATCCTACCTTATTGAAGTGATTTCAATATTAGTGATAATCAATGTTTCCCAAACGTTATTTTATTTAAGGGACTATTTTTGCCTTACAGGTGTAGGTATTGGACGTTTGTTTTATATTTTAAGCATTTAGAATATTTCGTCCCTTTAAAGGTAAAACTTATCGAGTGCATTTTTGGCCAAAATGACTTTTTTTGATAGATCCACTAATTTTTACAAAGTCTATCGTTTGCAAAAATCAGTTTGACGATAACTATCCTATTAACGGAAAAATAAACAGAAGGGTTTGACTTAAGAAGCGGATCTATGTCGCAAAAAATATTTTAAAACCTCAATATCTCAAAACTATAAAAATGCAGTTAATGAGATTTACCTTAAAGGGGCGATGTGTTGATAGATTTTAATTGGATGCTTTTTTGGAAATGCACCTATTCAATAATAGATAATAAAACTAATATTTATAATTAACATCTTAAATTTAATAAAAAATTCTTTACTCGGTGCATATCATGTAGGTATACCCTGGTGTAAAAAACCTGCAGAGAGGTACCAATAAAATTCTCTAAATTTTACATAAAATCAAAATACCTTGGCATTGACAAAAAATGACAGTTTTTTATTTGATGCCAATAAATTTAGTAAAATCTACTAAAAAGCGATTCGTTTGTTTTAGTACGTTATTTGAATAAAAATAAAAAATTAAAACAGTAAAAAAAATTTAAGTATTAATGGCAAAAAAATGTTTCTTGTCAACCAATATTTCATCCAATTATGGAACATAGACAATAACACGACATTCTTTGATCAAATTTATGTCATAATTATACCAATAAGGTTTCTTATAAAACTATGTATTTGTTCATTTCTTTTTTTCATGTAAAATATGGGCTAAGATAATGTCAAAATATATCTTAAATTTATTACATTATTAAAATGAGCAGGCCAAGTAAATTGAAGTCGTATATTTCTCATATAAAAAAACAGTCTGAAATATTTTAACGGAGAATTTCGAGAACTATTATCTATGGAGAAGGTTAATTGAAAATTGATTTCTTTAATAAATTCATATTCGTGAATGTTTTTTGAAAAGAAAAATCCCTCTCTTGTGATGTAAGATTACAGTATAAACATTTCTAGTACAACCTTGAAACACGTCCGCGTGTGTTACAGATTATTTTATAGAATACATTTCATATAAGTATGATACTCTTAGTATGCATATCGACTGTGAAAACGAAAAAGGACGTAACGCATACAGAACAAATTTTACAGGAGGCACAAAAAACGTTTATTTAATAATTTTGGCCCAAAGTCAAATCATTAAATAGACACAACCTTAAAGTACACAAAGATTATAACTGGTATTTTATTTACTCAGTCTGATGTTAATTTAATAAGTTATTTAACAAAAACCAATAAAATTGATTAGGTATAAACCTTTTTCCTGGTCACAAAATTGACAGGCCATTCTTTGGTTAAACTTAAAAGCTTAATTTAGACTCTAATATGTAATTTTATACTTTCATCCTTTTGATACAACGTGTTTTAAGTTGTATACATTTTGATTATCGAATAAAAGCTTTTTCGAAAAATTGAGGGTTACGTTATCGTTTCCGCAGTCGATATAGTTAGCACCAAATAAACTTATATACTACTCACTCGATAGGTTCTAATTTTGCAGAAAAATAATACTGAATAAATACATGATCGTATATGTATATTTTTAAAATTTTATAACAATTTAAATTACATTAATTTTACACAATTGTTGAATCAAAATAAAACTCAGTTTGTGAAATGGATTCACCCATTTACATCGCTTTTTCAAAGGCATCGAGAAGAAAAACTCATGTTATTTCAACGTTCGGCTGTAATAAGAAGCAAGATTCGGGGAATTTCTGCGACCGTATTGGTGAACAGGGATGTCAGAAAAAAAATTTACCAGTATTTATGTATCCGAAAAAAATGTCCCCGATTCAAAAAAATCTACGCTATCGACTGTAATTATGTATAAAGCTACTTGGTATTCATATCTCGATATCTGTGCGCCTGTTGTTGCCGGATGTTGCGAGCTTAAATTTTGTAGTTGCATAAAGACTTTTAAGTTTCAAAGACTCAATATTGATTGCTCAATGATTTCAGCATTGGCTAAAAATAAAACCTATAAAAAACAATAAATCTAAATAAGTAGTCATATAGCGGAGAATGTTCTATATTCCAAGAAGATATTAGTACATCTTTTATCCGTCATCGATTTTTCTGTGACCCCTCCAAATATTTTTATCATTATGAGAATTACTGGTGTATATATTATCGTGCGCGCCTAAAAAAGCATGTGAAAATAATCTGTCAAGACATGTCTTCACGTTGCGGCGATCTGTATACTCCACCTTCGGAGCGGACATCTTCACACTGTGTGTATCCACATGCTTCACTTCAGAGCAGACGTTGCTAAATATATATTACGTGAATACGGTACGAAAATTGAGAAGCATTTCTATAAGATGATTGTATAAAATATTCACTAATTACTCACTTGTTCACCAGTGTTTATTTCCGTAGGTATACAAATTTTTCAAATCCTTGCTTCTTCAGTTTTAATGGCTTTGTCTAGTTTCTACCGGAAAGTTTTGTGGTCATGTAAGACACAGGTACCTACCTTAATCAAGTTAATTATCATTGTAAGTTGACTACCCTTTTGTGATATTATTTTAAATCGGGGGTTATATATACTTCAGCTATAATTATAATGTATTTAAAGGTTTAATGGCATGTTTCATACCTGAAACTTTTATTTAGGTATAACTTTGGTTACATCCTAAAAACATGTCGTTACCAGAATATACCATTAAGGAAATGAATCAGGAAATAGACATGGATTTATAGATTTACTCGTTAAGTCGTATATGTGTAAATACTTATAATACGGAACTAAATATATATTACTTACAACCAAAATAAAATGTATTTACAAATATATTACTTCGCTTTGTTTTTTTTAACATTTTTTAATTATTTGTATTCTTTTTCACACTGATGATAAAAATATCTGGGCTTGTCTATAGTAAACACAAAAATCATACGCTCAATGTTTTTGCAATTAAAAAAAAAAATAATCCTTAATATACAGTACAAAATTTTACCCGTGAAATATATGAATTCTCAAAGTGATTTCATTCAACAACACCATTACTTTTATCATTACTATTCGGATGATACATCTCGGATGAAATAACAACAGTTTCCCCGACTGACAAAAAGCACAATTATTACAGATATAAAATAAAGTGCAACAAAAAACAGCAGCATTTAATGATTGTAAATTAATTGAATATATAAAATCATAGGCATAAAAAATGTGAATGAACTAAGTGATAATTCAATTAATAAAGACTTTTTTTATTACCCTTCAGATATTTCATAAACTTCTATTTTTGCGAAAAATTTAATTGAAATATGAAACAGCATACTTAAATTCACCCAGAACAAAAAAAGAAGAAAAAAATTTGAATTTTAATAAAAATTCGGCAAGCAGACGATCACATTTAATATAATATACGATCAAAAACAGATATAACCCGTTAGTGGAAGTTGACTTTATTGTTTTTTTACGCGTGTTTACTAATTTATTTAAAGTATTCATGTAAAATGTATGAATTCTGATAAGCGTGGGTTTTAAGGCATATATTACGCAATACGGTTTTGTAATTAAAATATTATTTTAATTGAGGGGTATTGTCCCTAGCGTGATGTAGGTTTTAAAGTGTTTTTTTAATAAATTTCGGGTTCGGGGACAGTTTTCTCGCGATATAATACAATTACAGTGTATAACCATTATATTCTCTGTTAAATCGATGGAAATGAAATATTCATAAAGCATTTTGACGCCTAAAAGTTTAGAATGGTGAATACCGGGGGAACACAATCTGATCCATTCCATACGCCTTATATATGTAGGGCGAAAATTTCGACTTTATTCTTACCTATAAATCAAAATTCGACCCTGTGTTCCATGGAATATATCGAATAGCAAGATTTACACATACTTAGGTTAGACATTGCATGTGTCGACATGATCGATTCAATATATTGGGACATATGTAAAACAAGAATTTTAAATCTTCCTATGACATTTCAGAATCTCTTAAATCCACCAAAAGCACCATTTATCATATAATATATTATGCCATATTAACTTCTTTATAAGTCATCGGAAGCTCAGTATTATGAAGTTTTATGTCAGGCGCGAGTCTCACTTAAGAGCGATTCATCATGGCATTTTTACTTAAATGGAGAAATAGAATTTGATATCAAGCTTTCTTATTTTTAGATTATGAACAAAACATTCAGCATACATTTTCAAAGCTCAATTTTAACGATGATATGTTATTTGAATAAATATCATGAACATATTATACATGGTCCAAAGATCCTAAAATATTAAATTCAAAATACTAAATATGTATGTGTCTAAAATTGTAATTTTGTCAAAGGTTTCATCAGATATTCATAAAACACGTACAGTTAATATAAATATTATATAAAAGTACGGTAGACGAATGTTTTATTACGTTCACTACAAGGTGTGAAAAGATACGTGAGGTATTTTTGATGTAATTTATTGAATCCAAATCTCGGCCGATAAAACAGTTTCCTTTAAACATTATAAGTTTGGGAAGCGATGTCATCCGTTGATAGAAAATAGTCACGTTAACCAAAATATGTGCTGTTTATTTGACATACCATTATCATACAATATTATCGAAAAGGCATATTAATTAAAAAGATATCTTACATGGATTTGGGAAGTTGCATTCTCGAAAATTATCATTTTAATGGGAATGCTCGGCTCTGAGTTCGTTTGAAGAATTCCAAATTAATTTGTCGCTTCTCAAATTACTTGTAATAATTTTCGAAAATATCAAAAAACCGGTAGTATGAGAAGTAACCGGTAGAGAATTATACATATTAAAATATTGTGAAACATTCATAAAAATTAGATTAGATAGATATTATATATGACACGTTTTTATTTTTTTTCTTTTAAATATTCATAAGTGACCACGCGTTGTGGAAAAAAATACAAATTTGTTTTCAATTTTTAGACATAATTTACAATCGATTTTGTTACAACAGTTTTATTTTAGAAACACAATAAAATAAACGTTAAAAATACCGGATTTTGAAAAATGGTAAATCAACATTCATTTATGCTCTTAAATTAGTTAGGTTAATTATGCATAATTTGAATGGACCTTGATATATTATTTCAACAACGATTAATTTTTAACAATTCGTTTAAATACTGAAATTTTAAATATAAGTATCGTATTTTTATTATAATCAATTATATTGGAGGGCATCTTTCAATATACACTTACGTTATAAATACAGTATTCGAATATTTTCCAAATTTCTTTTAGTTCGTAAATTTCAATAAGGAATTAGTAAAATCTCTAAACATTATTCGGTGTATAACATATGTATGCAGTTTCAATCCAAATTTTTGGTCTACATTCATTTTGACCTTGGCTATAGCAATGTCAGATTTTAATCTTGAGGCAAAACTCTACAGTCACACTTTATTACATCAAGCCATTTATCTTTGATTATTCAGGTCAATCAACATATCAGTTGACAAATTAAATTTGGTTCAAATAAATATTATTAGGTCCGTACGTATGGTCACCACCGATTTGAATCAGTGGCGTTCCATACAGAACGGCGAAGGGAATAGAGTCATTATATAAACTAGGCAACGTTTCTTTACCTACTGTTTTAGTAGCTCATTCCCCGTTATTATTAATTACTATGAAAATATTTCCCCGAACGTGGCTCCACGAAAAAAAGCGTAAATTTTTATCGCACAGATAAACATTTTAAAAATGGTGTTCTCTGCGATAGAATCGCGCGCTGTCTACATTAATATTTAATTAAATTAAAAAATACGTGATGTTTATTCGACAGACGTACAAATAAACAAACCTTAAAATGAAGATGATTTTTTTAAAGGTCTCTGGGTACCTACTAATTTTTATGTCGTATCGCTTTCTTTAAAAGCATAGATACATAATTAATACTTATTATTATGATATTTTTATGATACGCATTTGTATGCATAAACTGGTTATTTCAATTAATAAAATTAGAAGTAACATGCATTATACTGTAAATAAAAATATAATATTCAAAATTTAAACTAAGTGAAATTCTGAATCACTGAAAAACTACAGAAAAACCTTATAATGGTATTTCAATATGTACATACTTTTGAAAGATTTTTTTTTTATTATTTATTCTTGGGGTGATATTAGCTTTTTACTTGAAGAATGTTGTTGAAATATCACCAATTATCATCTCTATTTCAATACTAATAAAAATTCTACTGTATAAAGATATGTTTCAGCTATTTAAGCCATACCCGGTGTACAATATTGTATTCACTATCTGAAAATTACGTAACTGAACAATATAACGCGTATACTATAGTTTCTCTTTTATCGGCTCGCTAGACGGGATACTTCGGTATCAGAGGTTTCCGGCTCACATCCCGTAGTTGCATAATCATGTTTACGCGATCATCGAAGATACAAGACTAGATGTACAAATCATAGAGCGATTAGTTAGCAACCAATTATCGTGAAAAAGAATCTATCAGACAAGTTTTCAAACTGTGATGATGTGAGGTTACACAATCACATTCATAGCGTACATAAAACAATCACCACCGCACTGAAGTATCCCTGTTTATAAAGTGTTACCAATATTTTAATGTATTATTATAAATGCAAAACCGCTTATTTAAACATCGAAATATAAATATGTGACAAAATATTAATTGCCAATGAGAGTATTTGACTCATGATTGTGAAACCATTTTTTATAATTAATAAAACTGATGATTCAGTAGTCAACAGGATTCTTATATTTTGGACATTATCTGTTATATATAAATGTATTGGGGATATAAATTCTCCATTGTAACTCGAAATAAAACATAGACAACATACATAGCACTATCAAAACGAAAAAACAATTTAACATATTCGACTTTGTCAGGATTGGTATGATAGTACACATTTAAAAGTAAACAAAACTTAAACGAATGAATATCGGGCGCAATTCCTTAATAACCATTGCTATACAATAATTGACTAATGTTGTTCATGTCAAATTTAGACTAAATTAGTTCTTCAACATCTAAGCACCTAACTATTTTAGTTGCGTAAATCGTTTTGAATTGAGCATAGCAACAATATTATTTTTTTATACAAAAATTATTTATACATATTCACTTTTCGAGTAAAGATATTGTTCAAGGTTTACGTATTACAAAGTACAAATTTCGAATATAATAAAAAATATTAATAATAACTTAGGACAGGGCCACACCGACCGTAACCGTCCGGTAATAGTCCACCGTATGTTTTAAAAATTTACCAAGGGATTTTATGAATAATTATGAAAATCAGCGGGATACCTGGGTTCAAAATGTCCATCGACTACCATAAGTATTAATTTAACAGGGAGTGTCAACAAAAGCGTGACATATTTTTAAATTCTACCGGTTTTCGGTTGATCATTATCATAAAAAGACAATATTGCAGGGTTGATTCCAGTGACGCTCGCAATGAACTGGGAGGGCTTTCAACTGTTTCAAATATTATATGCAATGTATTATTAGATTATGTATACTACTACCGATAACACAATTTTTTTTTAAATTAATAAATTATACGTGGTAGTACTTATTAAATAACAGTATCATATATAACTCTGCCGCTCTGGCTAATATTGGTCTGTATGCCCCTGATAACTA
>JAGVSQ010013203.1:0-11231 GCA_022683975.1 Rhyacophila evoluta
ATTGATCTCCAAAATTTCTTGATAGAACAGTTTGTGTTCCCCTGTATTATATGTATGTATATATATATATAAGATATATCATTGGAATACCGGCACAATCCAGTAAGTCAAGATTTCTCATGAAATGACTTGAATATGAAGAACAATGTGAAAAGATCTTTATCTTTCGACTGGCCTACTTACTTCATTAAATGATATATTTTTTTTCATTTATATTTATACATATTTTAATAATCAGTTTAATTGAGTTAATTTAATTATTTGTTGCTGTTAAATCAATCAACGAATGGATTTCGTCGAGATACTTAAGGGGCCATTTTAATTATAAAGTATATCACTTTGAACAAATTTATCCACTTACAGTGATTCCAAAATAGTAAAATATTAAAATGCAATTATCTCAAGATTACGGCAAGTGGCTTATTGAATTTTGCTTTTATATCGATCATATCAGCTCAAAAAGATATCTGCATGGACTGGCATAATACCTTAAGTAATGCAGCAGTTAAAGTCATAATTTATGCATGTTTCATTTTATCGTATGATTTATACGACTGTTTTTCAACAAAATTAGTATCAGTAATTAACTGGAGATACCAGATTTAGCAATCGTATTCTGCATTCAACATCTAGATTCATTTTTAAGTAGGTTAAAAGGTTAACGTAGTTGACAGCGTGTTGGGCTAGCAATCCGGGGAATGCAAGTTCGAATCCCCATCTGTTGGATTTTAAAAATCTGAATATGCAGGACTGGATGCCCATTGGGTTGAGCAATTGTCTGACAAACAATTCTTGTGGAAAATAATCTGTCAAGACGTCTTCACATTGCGCAGGTTCATATAGTCCACTCTCGGAGTAGATATCTCCACATTGTGTAGATCCATATGCTCCAATTTGGGAGCGAACATAGTAAAAAAAAAAACGTGCATCCATCAAAACTGTGGTTTCAGGAAAATATAGTACTGGATGAACTATGAATGAGCAATTGGGTATCAACTGATTTTCATGAATATAAATCTATCTAGTTGAAGCATTTAGAATGCGATCTATCCATGTATTTTATTTCTGGAGTAATCATCTTTACACTGCTAAGATCCATACAACTAAGCCCACTGGAAATGAGTTGCTTTAAAATCTGTCAACCGTATTCTAGATACCACCTTTACAATATGAAGACATGTCTTGATGAGATTGCTTGTCAAATAGTATCTTGATTTTATTTTTTTTAAATCTGGCAGATGTAGAAATTGAACCCCCAATTTTCCGGGTGCGAGGCGCGGATGCTAACCTGTACGCCACCAGAGAGACAATATTTAAATTTGATTATAAAATAAACTTAAAAAATGAATTTAAAAAAAGGTTTTTGATATGAGATTAGTGATCTCGTTTATTGTCCTAAAGACTGCACGCATATTATGTAGATTACCCCTGTACCTTTATCGTACACTGATGTAATATGCATATAATAGTAAAGGCTGTATGCATAAAACATTTTTCGCATGTGAGAAGGTGCACCCTTCGAAAATTTCGTATAAATGTTTATTTAAATGAGACGTTAAAGCTATTTTAATGCAAATTTTATATTTGTACATGTATATGCGGTCGTATACTACTTTAACTATGTAATATACCGTATGACATAGTACACTGAAATACATTCATGATAAACGACTTAATATTTTTTATATTTCAAATCAAGTGTTTATTTGCTATTTCTGTTTGCAAAATCAAACATAAGAATCTCAATTACGTTAAATTGACCATTCCGCCAATGAAATACAATATAACCTTGATTTACGAGCATAATTCGTTCCGAAAATTCCGTAAACTAAAACACTCGTATGTTAAAGCTTATTCCTTCATAAGAAATAATTATAAACTGAGACGATTTGTCCTTCTCAATGAGTGAAATACGAGGCAAATGTTGAGGCATATCCACATAACTTTTCACCGGCTCATCTGGACTTTATATCTTAAAAGTTCGTGATCTCTCAGAATGATACATGAGCGGGCATTTTATTTTGAAATCACTTCTTGCATTATCACATGAAAAGAAGTTGAGATGGCCTTGCATAGGATTATGATAGGATAATGTATTTATTCTTTTCAACTGTAATGTAGATTCCTTTTTCCATTTTTTTAAAGAAGCTCGTACAGCAAAAGTTTACTTGTTTTTCAAGTTATAATTTTTTTTTAAATGTTCGTTTTGTTAATTTATGTGATAATAAAGGGAGGTTCATGCTGTCTTCCATCTTGTGACTGGACATTGTATTAATTCTATTCAGCTGTAATGAGATACTATTTGGCTTTTTTTCCAAAAAAGTTTATATAACAAGTTCACTCGTTTGTCAAGTTATAATTTATTTTTAAAATTTGCTCGTTTTGCCAATAAAGAGAGTTTGAGACAGTTTTGGATAGGATTATGACCGAATAATGTGTAGTATCTTTTCAGCTGTAGTGTAGATCCTCTTTAGCATTTTTTTCCAAATAACGTCGTAATACAAAATTTCACTCGTTTGTCACGTTAAATTTTTTCTTGCTAGTCTTGCAAAACACTTGCAAACAACATGTCACCCAAGCTATAAATGCATATAGATTTCCTTATTTTGACAAATAATTTTCACAAAAGTTGACTGTCAGTAAATTGGTGAATCTATTTGACATCCAGTCTTCTATCCTCTTTCAATTTCGTAGCCTTGAGACTCACATCCACAATCTTCGGGTACAAATTACACCTGCTAACCTTTTGGTTAACGGAGAAATAATTGACGAAGTTAATTTATATTTATTTTTTAACTCAAAATGAAGTTTAAGAATAATTTTAATTTTACAATAATTTAATTATTGCTCTTAATTATAGCTCTTGATCATTAATCAGTTTCTTTATATAAGCTAGACAGATAAAATTACAAATGAAATTAATAAGTTTATCGCCAGAGAATATTTCGTCATGTGAAAATTCGTACACCGTTATAAAATGGCCTAGTTTGGGAACTTTCTTCGCTAAAAATTTATGCCAAGCAATTAACCGCTTAGTAAGTTACAAAAGCCAAGAAAGTTATTTGTCTTCGTAAAAATCTTACATGATTTGACACAGAAAAATATAAAAAATATATCGGTATATTTAATCACTTTATAGTAGTCATCTCTATCGTCAAGTTGGACAGGTCAAATCGGTATTGTATTGGGCAGCGTCGATCACACATTTGAATAATATCATTACGCCTTAGAGAAGAAGAGTGAGAGCATTTATTGCGACTGGATAAAATAACTTAATTTTTAGGTTCCGAAAGTAGGCGGTGGTAAATTCAGAAGTATTCAGATGCGTTCAGGAATTTGGTGGGCACTGGAACCTGGTAAAATAAATAATACTTACAATACGCGTGCCAAAAAGAAGATAAACTCGTAGTTTTGTAAGCATTTGGAGCCCTGGATCCTATTACACAAGCTAAAAAACGAGAAAGGGCGATGATTAATTTTGAGTAATTTTTTCTTCAAAAAGGGAGTAGTAGGCTCAAAAAAATTGAGAATCTATGGCTTAGTGCATGAATTTTTTTTATTCTAGGATGTTGTCTCTCATATCTTTGACGCTATTTTCTCATTTCATGCACTTATTTTATATTATTTGACATTTAATGTACATATTATAAATGATTTTCATATCCAATTACAAAAATTAATTTAGCAGATTATTCGTAATTTTAATTTAAAATATACTATTTTAACTGGACACTTAGGTTCAACATCGTAACTTTGGATACAGTTAGGCAAAAGTTTATAAAAAATAATTATATCCATCCAATTTGAACTGGTTCAACAAAAAGCTTCTGTTTGTAAAAAGCTTCAATGATGTATGTCTATTTTTTGTGGTTTATTCTGAGAGTTTTATCTTGTATGGAAATAAAGCTTATACTGTAAAATTCATTGTATATTTACTGCATGTGTATATTTGTGGATGTGTGATACCATTTTCCGAGTGTGCGCGTGTTTTCCGGCATGCAGATTGGCTGCGGAAATGGGAAAGCGAATGAGCAATGCAATTATACGAGTGAAGGGAGGCTTGCTTTATGCGACAACAACCTCCGCTGTCTCAACCCCTTACTATAAGCCACCCCCGTGAGATCCACTACAATGTGCATCCACCCCCATATTCAATGGTGTGCTGGAAGAAAACTCAACAAGTATTATAAAAAAGGCAGCACAAACCTAAAAGTTTTATTTTTTACATAATTTACTTTTGACAGCCTTCGCGCTTACAAAATCGTAATTCAAATTGATAAGCATTTTAACTATGAACTTAAAACCATGGATCAGTAACGTAATATACATGTTTATCGATTCATTTTTCACTTGTTAATAATTTATGAAATTTTTCAAAGAGATTTTCAGTAATCTCGTATAGTTAGAGATTTGGACCAAGGGGTAAGCACGAGTTTGAATTTCATTACCACAAAGGTAATTCAAAGATGAAAGCTTTGATAGACAATGAATTAAGTAATAGACCAAAATTACTTCTATTCTACATTTCGGAACTGGAAATTTTCACAGTGTAAATATATCGACTGTGGAGAAGAAAAATGACGAAAGCTTCAATTTTTCAAACTAGCTTTTCTATAATCAGAATGTATACAGCTTAATACACGTTCTATCAAAAGGATTTAAGCTTAAAATGCTGAATTTGTGTAAAAATTCAACTTTTAAGTTTAAAAAATGATGCTCTGTGAAGTTCGAGACTAGAAAAAAGAGCTTCCATCCAATCAATTATATCGGTTTTTTACATTGAGTAAATAAAAAACCAGTTTTAATTTTCATATATATATATATAGCGGAAGTTGTGTCTATAAATTGTTTTGGCTTAAGTTCAAAATCATTAAATAAACGTTTTTTGTACCTCCTTTAAAATTTGTTCTGTGTGGGTTACGTCCTCTTTCCTTTACACAGTCGATATATAATCTTGACTTTTGGAGCGGACTCAAACGTTGTGTATTATCACACATAACTATGAGATTTTTATTTTGATTTATATTACGCAATATTTACTTTATAATTCTTGGAAATAAAAAATACTCATAACTGCTCAATTTTTCATTAAAATCCTATAATTTCACTGATACTCTATCATTTTGTTTTCATAAATTGTTTTTTTATTAATTATTTTATCCGCGCTTATGTTTAACATTTTTGTTTGACTTTTTTGTCAATACGCAGATTTTTTCTATTAAAATGAGGCACTTCCCTGCAGTGACATCATAACGAAATATTCCCCGTATTACCATTGAACATTCATACTATGGTTTGTCGCTTTTAATATGGCTTATATTTACATTACATTCCATATTAACAAAATAAAATACTCCACCATGATCATTAGTATCACAAACCACACAATTATAACGAGAGGGTGACTTTTAATAATATTTATCTCTGATATAGTATTAGCATCTTTATTAAAAGAGATATTTGCAAGGGAGGTTTATGATTTAATTAGACAAATTGAATTATTATGATAGAAATATACAATATCAAACATTTGCTTTTAAATCTATGTGGCCCTAATTATGCCTTTGAGTTTAAAAGCATTGTTTACAAAGATTTTTGATTGATAATCCCCGCGAGCGTAGTTGGTAACGTGCGCGTCTAGTAATCCAGGGAATACGGGCCTGATTCCCCATTTGTCGGATTTCAAAAATCCCAAAATGCAGGACTGGATACCAATTTGGTTGAGCAAGTTTTGACAAACAATTCTCTTGAAAAATAATCTATCAAGCCATCTTCACGCTACGGGGATTTACATACTTCACTTTCGGAGTGGATATCTTCACACTGTATAGATCCATATATTCCACTTTGGGAGCGAACATGGTATAAAGAAATTATTATACACTGTTAGTAGATGTTGCCGCTTTCCCGGTAGCTTAGAAGTTAGCGTGCGTGATTAGCAATTCGGGGAAGGCATATTCGAATCCCCATGTGTCGGATTTTAAAAATCTAAAAACGCAGGTCTGGATTTTTATTATGTTGAGCAATGTCTGGCGAACAATTGGAGATGGAATTCAGATAATTTTACAACGTCTGGTAGACTAGATGTTAGCGCACGTGTTTTGGAACTAGAGATTGCGAGTTCAGTTCTTATAGTTTTTAACAGATTTTTTTAATCGAAAGATACGGAACTGGATTTTTATTGAATTGAGCAATTGACTGGCAAAAAAATGTCAAGACATCCTGTTATTGCGGGACATCCATGTACTCGAACTTCGGAATGGATATATTCACACTGTGTCGATCCATATGCTCCACTTTGGGAATAAAAATGTTATAATAAGAATAAGTTACTAAATTCCAATGAGTTAATTCTAAAAAACACATTTACTCTTATTATTGTGCTATAAAGGCCTAACATAAGTAACAATTAAAATAAATTGTTTCAGGAAGAAAATACTTTTTTTACCAAATCTAAAGCAAGTTTATTAACTAACACCTGGATTTCTTTAGTCATTATTCGGCGTCTAGATAAGATCTGCCTGTCTGTTTTTGTGTCGGCCTGTCTGTCAGAGATAAAAGAAAAGTTTCAATTTATACCAAAGACACTGTACTCATCTCAGCTCATTTCGCCGGGCAAACAATCCGGAGGAAAAAAATATTTATCCATTCGCCTCTCCCTCTCCCTCTGCCATTGTTCCCTCTTTCCAGTCATTCAATTATTTGCTTTTACCTCTCGGCCTAATCGCTTTGTTTCTTTCTCACATTCGTCCTCTAAAATAAATACACGAAAACGCGTAAAAAAAATATTATTACACCACACTATTTCTATTTTCATATCACGTTTTTTTTAAAAATTGAAAGTTGAAAACCACGTATTTTTATAGTTGTTAGTTAGAATAGTAGTTATAGTATTTAAATTTGATAACACGTATTACATAATAACACGTAACATTTGTTAAATTATTCAAGAGGACCAAAAAACATTTTTAAAATTGCCAATAAGATAATTAATATTTTCGACTGATGGAAATTGATTTTAAATTCTAAATTATTGAAAACTGGGAAACTTCCATGGGTGAGATATGTCACATATGGAAGATTACCAGTCTTAAATAATTTTAAATTTATTATAAAGATATTAATGAACATGAGATAAATACACTCCTTGAAATTAAAAATAAACATAAAGTTACTACAAATTATTTATCATTTTCTTTAATGTCTCAATACTTACTATTTCACAAGATATTTTGTATTTTCAATTCAACAACTGTATGATACGTATCGTCAACTTATAGCCATTGAAATAATAGAAATACACTATACCATGTTCGCTCTCAAAGTTGAGCATATGGATCTACACAATGTGAAGATATCCACTCTGAATGTGGAGTATATGGATCTCCGCAATCTGAAGGTGTCTTGACAGTTTATCATTTTACGAGAATTTTTTTGTCAATTGATCAACGTAATAGGCATCCATTCCTGCACTTTTGGATTTTTTTTAATCTGACACATGTGGGAATTGAACACGTATTTCCCGGATTGCTAAACGCGCCACGATATCTTATACACTACCAGAGAGACTAATATATATTATTTAAATGTCAAAATTTTGTCACTATCTCATGTGTATGCTTACGTTCTATTTGTATAAAATTACTCTAGTTTTTATGTTAAAAATCTGGGAACTTTTCGACATTGTCGTTGTTATTAATTTTTTCCTCGATAAAAATTTTCAAAATCTAGAAATCAATAATAACCATCGTAAAGCGGTGCCTGGCAAGCAAGAGTAGAAGCTCCATTATTAAAGTCTGTTATTTTTGAAGAAGGTTACGGATTAGAATCCCAGAAAGCAAATAGTTTTTTGTGATAAAAAAATGTCAATACGAACCTTTGCAATAAAGAGTTTTATACATTCTAAATTATAATTATAAAATGCTATAAAGTCTGCCCAGTAATTTAGAGATCAACTTTGAAGTATGTGTGTTTGATTCTCACATCTCTTGGATTTTAAAAAAAATCCGAAAATATAAAACAGGATGCCCATTGGGTTGAACAATCGTCTGACAGCCAATTCTTGTGAAAAAATAATCTGGCTAGATATGTCTTCACATTACGGAGATCCACTTTTAGAGCCGACATCGTCACAATGTACACAGTTTGGATTTACAAATCCATACGCTTCACTTTTTGAACCAACATAATGTAAAAATTCAGTTGAATGAATATGAATTAAATAGGCTAAACCTAATAGATAAATGATAACTTTTTGTTTCTTTTTAACACATATAATTAAATAGGTCAACTCCAATAGATTAGGGATATATTTGGTGTTCTTTTCCAATACTACGATTATTATTTTCACTAATGATATTTATTAATTTAATACTATAAATAGTAAGTTACAATAGGATTCATTGTTAGTATGTTATATTTTTGCTCACTGCCCACATATATTATAGCCTGAAGATGCCGAAAGGTGAAACCCGGGTTGCCAACAGTGATGGAAGTTTACCAATTTTAAATAATTTAATTTTTATACTGTTGAGATATATTATGTTCCATTCTTGGAGAGGAAATGAAAAAATTAAATAATAATATAACTTGGACTATCTGGCTCTTCTCTTTAAATTAAAGTTGTAAAAAACTTGATATATTTTATGTTTTTATATTTGTTTACGATTTTATATGTTTTTACGATATTTTTTAAACATCAATGTACGCACATTTTATAATAATAAATAAACAATGAACTGCAACCTTATACTCGTATTTAATCCAAAGAAATATATTCATCAATATATATCAATATATATTTATTTTAATAAAAATATTCAGGGCGTATTAAAATTACTTGATTACATTAAAAGTATGAGCCTGTTAAGTATTACAATGGTATAATCAGCGAGAGTCCCGTCACGTCTTCTTTCTATTTCCCATTTGGTCTGTTGTGGGGTTGTTGTATCCCACTTTCACTTCCCGTTGATCAATCTCTTCCCGCTCCACCCACTTTTCTTATTCACAAGAACCTTTTCTTCCGCTTTGTTAATTAATTGGACCACGAATGAAGATAAACTCTCTCAGCATCAACTTTCGCCTAGGACGTATTTTCTCGGGCAGACAAATATTCCGTTGATGTTACATGAGCCTTAACATTTTTCTTCTTTTATCCAGATATTTGTAAATATTGTATTATAAATATTTACTCGTATTTATTTTCAATTATATTTATTTTCTCTCTGGAAGCTGAGTGCTTTGGAGATGAATATTGTGGACTTGACTCCTACAGCTGCCAAATTTAAAGAATTCAAAGATGCATAACTGGAAGTCGAGCAATTATTTGATAGTCAATAAAAAAAGTCAACATATGTCTGACAATGCGAGATTAAACCCAATTATTGGAGTGGTTATCTTCGCACTTTTAAGATTCATATGCTCCACTTTCAAACTATAGTACAAAAAAAAATTTCAAAATAATGTTTTAGTATGGAGCTTTCTAAATCACGAAGTTATTCGAGCTTTTGGCGTGGCGTATCAATGTAAAGCGCTCTTCATAATGCCAGAAATTTACGGGAGCAGCTTCCTAAAATGTTGGCCGGCGTGCACTAGAGGATGCGTAATTCTTAATTTAAACAAGGTTTTTAAGTTACAAAACTATCTTTCGTAGAAAATAGGCTTCAATTATAAAGCTCCTTCTTTTCAAGCAGCATACTCTGAAATTGACGTCATGCAATTCGCTATATTAACTACCTAATGTGCCCACCATCCACCCACCCCGCTCTTACACCTGGTCTTAATCAGGCGTATACCGGAGCTCTGATATCGAGAAGCGATGCACTTCATTCGACGGGAATGTCCCGGGAGTAAATATAAATTACCCGAGACTTGGGTTGGCAATATATTAACTATAGAGATTTTTGTTCCAATTTAATATTGTTATTAAAAGATTGCGTTACAAGTTTGCGGAACATATATTTCAAGCTGTCAACCATGTGGAGACTTATATTTATGTACTGCATTTCTGGAATAAACATTTTCACAATATTCATTACATATATTAACTCTATTTTAAGAGCAGACATCTCTATATAGGAACTTTTAGCGTAATAGTTAAAGTAACTCATTTCGATCCAGTTCCTATCTGCATTGTAGTAAGCGTAAAAATCACATATAGCAGGCCGCTCCCGAGCCAGATTATATTCCAGTAATTGTGAAAGTTGCAAGATGTAGCTTTTATATTCCATATACTTTACTAAGCGCTGTTTGCGAGCCGCTTTTTTATTGTTTAATAAAAGTTTGCGGACGAATCCACGGATAAAGTTTCTCTGCTTAAGACTGCTACATGCTAGCTTCTGTTTTTCTACTCGCATGCCTCCACGGGTCCGACTTATTAAATTACCGCTAAAAACATACCACACCTAAATTTGCTTCGTGGGAATGTTAATTAATAATATAATTGTCAAATGCACTGGATTATAATTTATTGTATCAGCCAATGATGGAAATTTATTTTAAACTACGAACTAATCAACAACTATGCACGTTATGTAATACATTAACACATTCACTGCAATTAAAATATCATCAACAATGGTAGAACGCTCAAAAATTAGTCATTTTTATCAACTCGATTAAGATGTCAAAATACTAAATAGATACAACTTTAGAGCCATGAAGACTAAATCTAGTGTTTTATTTACACAACTTCATTTTAATTTAATAATTTAGTTTAAAAACTAGTGAAATTGATCTAGAGGAAGTCATACATACATTTTCATACTTAAGTGTAAGCAAAGTTCTTTTTGAATCGTAAAAATAATGTTTACAATAGTATTATTTAACATTTAGCACGGATAATCCGCTAACCGGATAAGCCGTACCCTAATCATTGAAATTACATTATAATATAAAAAATATCAACGTATCTGACAACATTATTCTCAATGATAATAAATTTTTTTGAAAATCTACTAAGTTTTTTAATATAAATATTCTAAGCTGCCACTATTTTATACGGAGTCTTATATTAAATGAGACGCTCGTGATTAAATGTTAACTAGATGACACGTGTAATACTTTGCAATGCATTATAGATCTTTTTTTAAATTATATTTTCAGCTTTATCTAAATTTACTAACGTGAAAATTTATTTATTAAGGCAAATAAATGGTAGCCAAAAATATCCAAGAGAGATTTACTTTATACATGTTGTAATATCACAAATTATAAGTTTAATACATTAACAA
>JAGVSQ010013204.1:0-11230 GCA_022683975.1 Rhyacophila evoluta
GCCACCCATTGTGTATCGGAAAAATAGTGTTTTCCGAGCTCTAGTAAACGATAAATTATGTTTCATTATATTAGACCGCATTGTTTTGGTAAAGCCTCCATTCTTTCTTATAGCACAAAAATGTAAATTAACACCTAAACTTTACACGTACGTCATGAGACGCAGTTTCCTCATTCTCCTGTAAAATTTCAATCTTGTCACACATCGGATGATTTAACAGTTCATTTTTTTCAAATTTACTGCTTACGTGAGGTGACCTAATCTAAACCTTACCTAACCTAACCATTTTTAATACTATGTTCGCTCTGAAAGTGGAACATAATATGTACGTTGCCGTGTGACAATAGTTAATGCATTAACAACACGATATACATATGATTATAAGAAAATTTTTATAAAATATAAAAAACTAAAGAAAAACATAAATAAAAGAAAAAAGAAGAGTGTCTACCAAGTAAGTTAGACAGACCCTATTCTAATAATGTGTATAAAAGCATCTATCTAAACTCACTCTCATATAGGTGGAACGTATCAATAACAAAGGCAATTTCGTTAAAAATCACCATTGCTCTCCGCATCGACATTACTACTGGCAGGATAGTCCGGCATTTAGAAATGAAAAAACAGCTGATGTTTCCGACTCTTTTGGTAGTTATCAGGGACGTACAAACCAATATTAGCCAGAGCGGCAGAGTTATCAATAAGACCACGCATACGTTAAAAATGACGACTTTTAAAGTGTGAACAGTTTATTTGGAAACTTTATTGGGTGTTAACACTTTGGATACACATTTAATATATATTTTTTTACCATGTTCCTTTCCGAATATGGAATATATGAATCTCCAAATTTTAAAGATATCCGTTACTGAAGTTAAAGACCTATCTAGACAGATGTATTCTTGTGAGAAATGTCAAGCAATGTTTCGACCTGTAGAGCATCCAGTATTGCATGGTTGAATTTTAAATACCTGATCGCTAGAGTTAGAGTTGTGGTATTCGTCGAACACAGAACCTTCAACATCGAAGCGCGCTTGCTTACCTTTTAGTCCCATTCAAACTGTAGAGTTATTGTTGTTGTTTCTTACGGTGGTCCATGTGGAGTATTTAATATATATATTACTTTTCAATCTGATCACTGAGATCCACCAGTCTTGGGTGAACATCCTCGTCGAATAAATTGGGTCGTTTCTTGGCATCGGAGTTCCGGGATGCGCCTGATTAAAACAAGATGTAAAGACGTGGTGGAAAGGAAAATATTTCAGTTATATTCGTAGACGGTTTTGAATCAGCAGCTGTGTTAATAGCTCCTGGAACATTTAGCAAACTAACGTTAATTGAAAATACTTGTGCGCCGATGGAACAATGCGAAATAAACACTGGGTACTTGTTGCCTTGTCGGACATGAAATGTTGGAAACATTTTTCACTGTTTACCTTGGAAATAAAACGGCGAATGCAGCTAGCACTCTGCTTGATGTCGCAAAACACGAATGATCACTCTTCTATGCAATTCAATTATTTCTATCGTTTTCAGATGTTTATATAGGATTGTTCACGTTTTTAATATTTGCATATGTAATAGTATAGAGTTTTACTTACTAACTGCATGTAAACTTTTGAACAGCTATTGTATTGTAAATTAATATGATTAAGCAGCGAATTGTCGTTAACTTTTCGGACTAAATATATCATTACACAATTATTCAGTAGTTTCGGTATTAAGAGGTTGGTGCGTACGTTTTGGTGCTCGTGCAGTATTAGGCGAGTGTATGATAGATGCTACGGTGGCAGAGCAACAACAGCAGAGCTTCGGCAATAGAGATGTAAAATAGTTATAAATAGGTGAGTGAGCAAATGAGATGACAACGTGTTGTCGCGCTGCTGAACTTGCTTTCTTGCTCACTCACCTATTCATACGTATTTTGTATCTCTGTTGCCGACGCTCTGCTGCTGTCACTCTATTGCCTTGGCCTTATGAGATATAATAAGTAAGTTTGTTGGGATTTCAATGTAAGGTATCAATGAAAATATTTTTTTATCCGGCTATATAAAGTGTCTTTCCGGTAGCTGACAGATCAGAGTGCATGCTTTGGGGACGAAGGTTGCGGGCTTGATTTCCACTGCTGTTGGATTTTAAAATATTTAAATATGCAGAATTGGTTACGATTCTCGTAAAAAAACTGTCAATTTAAGTGGATCATTGCGGAGATCCATATACATACTTCATTTCTGGACTTATCCGATAGCAAGTTTGAAACTTCTATGCTAAATCTCACGGAGTATAAATAGTATTCTATCTTACCTATCAAAATTTTCCAAGCGCGTTGACCGAACAAGATGAAGACATGAAATAACGTCGCGGATCACTTTTCACCTCTTAGCAGGGCTACATGACAAACAGTTTTATAACCGAGTTAGATATATCTCCGCCTAATTATGTCAATCATTTTTTTTTCTATAACACGTACGAAAGCGATAATTTTTGTGATATTAATCATACTTATTTATATTGAGAATAATTATTTTAAATAACACGCAATTTATTTATTATAATTTATGCAATTTGTATAGGTTTTGGAAAGTACAATTATTATAAAATAATGCTCTAGTTTATTCCTTCTATAAACGCGCAGATTAATTGTGTGTTTTTGTAATTTTTCACAATTTCCTTTCAAATTAATGTATTGTACGTAACGTTGTGTGGTCAGAAATTTTAATCATATCTGTGTTGAAAGTGTGGAGTCATACGCTTTATTATTATAATTATTATTGCAGTCTATTTTTCGTCACAATTTAAATTTTCTCTGGCAGACGTAGCGTGATGCGATTTTATCTATTTGTACGAAATGAATCTTCATATAATTGCGTCACCATGACGGAATTATTAACCAGTGTCTCTGAATGTTTATCGTGAAAGTCCCCCTTTTTTAATTGTTTTTATTAATTTTAAAGATTACATTCTTTCCAGTCTAAATTAATCATTTATTATCCCGGCATTTGCAAGTAACGTCACATTGAGATTTTAGTGAATTACACCATTTTATTGATTACCTTATTTATGTTCCTTAAATTAGCTTAGAAATATGTTTTATTTTTTGTAATACTTGATAAGGTAGCGAAGTTACTCATTGAATTCTGTATATTAGCAAATATATCGAAAGTAAATATTTTTTTTATACCATGTTCGGTCCCAACCTGAAGCATATGGATCAGCACAGTGTGAAGATATCCACCCCGAAATAGGAGTATATTGATTTCTGTAGTGTGAAGACGTTTGACAGATTATCTTTCACGAGAATTATTTTTCAGACAAATACTCAAACCAATGGGCATTCAGTCCTGTATTTTTGGAGTTTTAAAACTTAATAGCGGGTTAAATGAACAATCGACTAAATATCAACCAATCCCCGTGAATTTTGTCGAATTAACTTTACAATGTGTACATCTAGAATGTCCATTTTGGAATGTTTACTTTAGGAATGCTCAAATCCATTTGCCCACGTACGTATCGGACATATTTAAAAAATATTTCTCGTTATGTAGATTTGATGATAGCTATTGCGGATATTATACTATTTTATCTTAGTCAGAACTCCGGGATACGCCTGATTAAGACCAGGTGTCAGAACGGAGCACGTAGATGGAAAGCACATTTAGTAGACTCCCTGTTGAAATTGTTATTTACTATAATTATACTACTGCTTTTGAATGGATGCTAAATCATTTTTTTAAAGATTTAGTTATTTTTACTTTCTCAGTACCTAACAGACGTTACGCACGACAAATGCGTCAGGAGAAAGTTCGTGATGGGTGACTTCAGATGTTGCCAAGCTGATCCATTACCATTTAGCCATTGGTAACTTGTAACAAATTTTCCATAAAAGGTGATGGATTAGTTCTCCAACATTCGATGGTGGTTTTATTGTTCATTTGAAGGAGTTATATAGGTCTCGGGAGCCGCGTATTGGACGCCGCTGTCATAAGTAATATATCGATGTGGAGCACATTGCCGCCTGACTTTTGAGTGCAATAATAAACGGAAGGCAACATAACGTAACGAAACTCGTGCCTTACTAGATTAAGTGCTCTGGGGTATGACGACTGTTAAGGAACTAGTGCTCTAAGGTATAATTATGATTAATGAGCAATAAAAATTTAATATAATAAGACAGCACTGAAGCGTGATTTTCTTTTTGGATCGTGTAATATTGAGTGCTTTGGAATGTATTCACAACTGTCTCTCGGCATTAGCAATCGAAAAACATTATAATAATGCTTTGTGCTGTAATAATGGTGAATAAATGAAAAAAACAAAACCATCTGTTTGATGTTTGTTTTTTTTTGCGGTTAAGAATTGTGGCGACTAAAGATAGTATTTAATATTACGAGTCTTCCGATAGCACAGACGTCAGTGTGCGTACTTAACAATTCGGGGAATGCGGGTTCGATTCGCGATCTGTCTGATTTAAAAATGCAGGACTGGATGCATATTACGCAATTGTCTGAGAAACAATCGTGGAGAAAAATAATCTGTGACTGTGAAAGACGTGTTTACGTTGCGGACATCCATATACTTCACTTTCGGAGAGGGGTGTCTTCACACTGTGTAGATTCATATGCTCCACTTTAGAGCGGACACGGTTAAAACAATTATAGGGAAGCTTGATCGTTTTAGAGAAGGCTGTTGCAGGTTCAATTCCAGCTCCTGGATTAAATATAATTAAAACACTGGGTCAAAGATTGTTTGATCAATCAAATGACAGTGAATTCTTGTGGGACAGAAATTTTTCAAGACATGTATTCACATTGCAAATATCTACATATTGTTTTTTTCGAGTGGATATCTGCAATGTGAAGAAGCAGATTGTCAACTTTCGGCGGGTATGGTGAATTCGGTGACATGAGTACAGATCAATCAGTTCTTTGTCATGTCATAAATCACACAGCAGGATTGGAGCTGGACGTAATATTTTTTGCGAATATATCTGGAGAGCTTATTCCAGGGTATTCCAGACTATATTCGGTGGAAATAATGTGTGTTGCCACGACGTGGATGATGTGAAGCGATTATCTTGGTCACAGGAATCCTAGAAACGCTATGAACCGTAATTATGCATCAGGTAGAGAGCTATATTTTCAAAAATAAAACGTATATTATATTATAGAGCAAATCGCTCTTAATACAATACCTCGTAAACCACACGACATTTTACAGTAGATTTTAAGATATTATCTTTATTACATCAAATTCCATATTTTTTAAACTAAATATTTCATTTTAATGTTGACATTAAAACAATACTGAATTTGATTTAATGGTATTGATTATAGAGAACTTTTCGTCTTGATTTTTTTTCTGTGTCGCTAACGAGGTATTGCTTTTTATTAAGCGGTATGCTCAAAAGTCACATGTGATATTTTAATTTCAAATGATATTTAAAGGCGAACAAAAAAATGTATTATAATAGAAATTCGATGTTTGGCTTCCGTAGAACATTTTTCCAATTTCTAAAGTGAAGTTATATTGACGGGCGTAATAACTTTTGTATTATTGACTCAATTTTAAACTTAGCTGTAAATACAAAGCTGGGCTTAAGCGCGAGACCATTTAAAAATACGTAATACAGTTCATTTCGGTCCGTTCACAAATTCAAGTCAGTAATCCACAGGAATTTAAAAACGAGTACAAAAAACTGTTATTGTTCATTTAAATCTCTTTCATTGTTGCCTAAGCCGTGGACGTGATTTGTTTACCCATACTTTTTATTTGTACTCTCCATTACTTAACCCGGATAGCAGCTTGCATGTAATTCTATGATTCGGTAGGGAAAGCGACTCGGCAAACGTTGCTGTCTCCGTTTAGTTGAAACACTGCCGCGTTTTTGCCGTATGTAGATTGCAGAGTACCGCTATGTGAACTTTTGTTTTATGACGACGAACCGAGGCGAGTGATGCACTTGCGTTTTGTACGCGGCGATTATGTGCCGAACGTGCGCCGAGCTGGTGCGCAAATGTTATTACAATATTTTTTATATCCACCCGAAAAACACTGTATATAGATATTTGCAATGTGAATACATGTCTTGAAATTTTCTTTGCTTACAAGACTTGACTGGCATTCGATTGCACACACAATCCTTAATGCAGTATTTTATTTATTTTTTAATCCAGCAGCTGGAATTGAACCACCAACACCATTATCTTAAACGATCAAGCTCACCTCTCGGCCAACGAGGGAACGTATAGAATCTCCTACTTTATGGTGTGACGAATTTGCAAGATGCTTATTACACCCCGACAATTATTCAACCCAATGGGCATCCAGTCCTGCATTTTTCTGATTTGTAAATCCAACAGATGGGGAATCGAACCCGCATTCTCCGGATCGCTAGATGCGCACGCTACCGGGGAGACAAACTGACAAGCAATTCTCGTGAAAAATAATCTGTCAAGACGTCTTCACATTGCGTAGATCATATACTCCTCTTTCGGAGTGGATATCTTCACACTGTGTGGATCCATATGCCCCTATGCTGGGAGCGAACATGATATAGAAAAAAAATCACACCCTGTGATCTCAGAAGTCGGTTAAAATGCAAGAAATTCTCGAGTCGGTCCGACCACTCATCGGAGATACTTTTCTAGTTTTATAAAAATGGGAAATTTTTCTGCCACAAGGTCTCTCAACAAGGCTAGATATATAAGGCTTAGTTAGTTAGAATAAAAATCACGCACTCTTGCGCACTATTCTGGGTTTTAGGATGCTACTCCTCGGATACTTCTATCACTTTGAATCGCTTCGTTACGCCATGGTATATGCCCGAATAATGAGTGTAAATACGTGGCGGGATGTAGAGGGGAAAAGCATGTAATATTGATTTTGTAACTAATTCTAGTTGAAATATTCCTTAAGTAAATATATGTATTTTGCAATATGATTTTTTTTCTGAAAGACTTGCATATTGTGTAAATACGATGCTTACATAATAGGCATTTGTATGGCAAATTAAAATTAAATGTTTTATTAATTGTATGTTATTTGAACAGCTATAATAGTTCTGTAGTAGTTTAAATGTCTAGATGCATTAACGTTAAATGATTTATCGACATGAACTTCGACCTCATTTGCACGCGAATATCATTTTCCATAGCGAATCTTTAATTTATGGTGTTATTTATCGCTGGTTATCCGTAACAAATGCTGTATTGGATCAATGTGATAAACCTCCCTTTAATAACATGTATTGATTTTATTTTTTATCTTATCTTGATTGTGCACACTCCAAATAAGTTGTGCAGTGATAACGTGTTGTACATAAAAGTTGTCAATGATGAAATATGTTCGTACTATTTGGAGGTGAATCGTATATGATATGACAATATACTAAGTATACCGCAAAATTCAGATTTTAACGCTTGGCCTGCGGGACACGTAATATTACGTGATTGTGTACTCCAGTGGTTATCTGCCAGACTTATATTTTAAATATTTTGACAACCGACTGTAGTCAAATAATAACGCACACTCTAGTGCACGCCAACCGAGGTCTTGGGAAGCTGCTCCTGGAACACTTCTGGCACTTATGAAGAGCGCCTCACATTCGTTACGCCACGGTATACGCCCGTATAACGGGTGTGGAGACGTGGCGGGTGGTGGAGGGGAAAGCATGAAGGCAAATACTACATTTTTATACGAGAACCAGACATCTTCACCTCTCTATATTTCGTAAATGTCGTCATTCCGCGGATTCGATTCTCACATCTACCGAATTTACAAAAATCTGAAACTGTAGAACTGGATGCTCATTGACATTGCGGAGATCCATATAATCCACTTTGTAGATCCATGTGTTACACTTTCAGAGCGAACACAGTTTAAAAAATCGATCGAAAGATGAAATAATTTTTTGTTGCTTTCTAGTCGTATATTCGTTACTTTGATTTATTCAAGATGAATTTTATTTAACATATCAAGTTCGCGTCACACGCGTCCACTTAATGGGTGCTTTATGCAAATTCTATCAGCCAAATAACATAGATACGAGTATAGAATTGAGTCATTCAGTCAATAGGATTCGGTCAACGCGTTATATAACGATGATAATAATTTCATATAACGGCTCTCTACAACTGGTTTTCATGGGAGTGGCTTGAAGAGCAGCGATCTACGTTTCTCCTTCAGATGTTATTGGACCTGTTTATTATTCCACTCGATAGACGAAATTGGGTCGACATCTTTCATATGTACACTGTGAAAACGTTGAACTTTGTCGATGTAATTTTAATGCGTGTTTTTCTAATAGACCAACCTTAATCCGTTTCTACGTATCTTATAGCGATTAACAGTATTGGCTACTCTCTACTCTTTTAAAATTAAATTTTTCTCTTTACCAATGTCCGTTCCGAAAGTTGAGTGTAGAAAAACTTCGATATGACGAACAAAATATCAGTAAGTAAGTTAAAGTGCAAACATCGGAAATTGTTGGAAGAAATTATTTGATAGCCAAGATGCAGCCATAGATTTAGAATGAGTATAAATTCATGATTTCTGTAGAAAAGTAATGATGGAGAAGAAGTAGCTAAAGAAAATGATTTCCAGTGGTTGGAAGTAGATAAAGGTGACCATGGTGTCACATTATGACTGAAAGTAAAAAAAAAACAGATGAAGTTATTTATTGTCTGCATTTTTTGCAAATTTACAGTTGATTATAAAATAAGGGCATACTTATAAAGTGCAAACAAGACTTGATTATTGTCTTGAATCTAATTAAAATAACAATCAAATGCATTTAGAAAGCCGTAATAAATTTTAGTAAAATGATTGTTAACTAATTCATCAATCCATCGGCAATTGAGTCCTACATTTTTTAGGATTTGAAAAAAATCCAGTAGTTGTGGGAGTGGGACTCATAACCTTCGGCTGCAAAGCCGAATACGCTCAAAAAGTTGATGGTACTATTAGTTTTCTACGGATATATACAATAATATGAAATTATTATGTCAAATAACTTAGTGAGAAAATGAGAAAGTTGAATATCTGAACATCTCTAATGAATAAAATATATATTTACTTATTTTATCTATGAGGTTATTTGAATTTGATTTGTATTGTATTATTAATACACGTATTTTCTAGAATTCATGCTGTGTCAACGTTTTCTGGAAGATTTTGTTTTAGGTTTAATCGTTTGCCATCATTATATAACGTTGAAGTTTTCTTCTATTGTCCCCTAGGTTTGTTCTCGAATACATTTATATGATGTAAGACCCCGAAGAAAAACGTTTAAGAGGTGTGGGTGAGGCACACCTACCTTTAGTCAGTCAGTCATTTGCCGTGAATAAATAATCTAAAACATTATTCGAGCACACTCTTTTGTAAGTCAATATCGTTGAACGCAAAAAGATCTCGAGGGGGCCTCATTACGGAGTCGATGTTAAGACATTGTCGCTGGCGTCTCTTTGTGGAAGTATCAATTTTCATTGTTTTCAATGCGGGGTCTAAGCCCTCGGCCCCACGTTCGGTGGGGGGCTCTTCGTAATTCCGTTCCCTCCGCGGGCTTAAAAAGTGTGAAAGGTGTGTATTGTGTCACCTCTGTGGCTGTTATTACCATTTCAAAAGGCGCGATCGCATTTGAATAGAGGGGCGTTATTTACCGAAATTCGTTTTATTTCCATTTGGGACGTCGCGGGGCGGTCAACTTGTGAACGGGCACTCGAAGCACTTAATAAATTATTTTAAATATTTATTATTCACTTAATGCATTTTTTTTTACCGGCGGGTACCATTCATAAGACGTTCTCACCGGAACTGAGGAATCATGGCATGGCCTGGGAGGATGCAAAGCGGCTAGCGGTTGACAGGAATTTCTGGAGACGCTATGTGGTGGCAGTTATATGTCCCGTATAGATAGCAGATATCGCAAAGGAAAACGAATGCATTAACAACATAGAAAAAAGAGTAAAAATGTTCAAATAAAGAAAGAGAATTTTAGAAAGAAAAGAAAACTTTGCCGAATGAATTCAGTGAAACAGATCCTATTTCAGAATTTTACTAAACATCAATCCATACTGTCACCTTGGTCGCATATATAATATTAGTGTCTAAGACAATTTAAATGAACACAGTAATTTCTCACTTTATTGGCATAACTACTGGCATGTTGGTGATAGAGCTTGAAATATAAGATGCGATGTAGTATTTCTGGGTTCTTAGTTAGGATCTATTGGAAGTTGTTTGAAGCGCCTATTTTGTCAAACCTGCTGAAGTAAATTATGGCACTTGAGAACGATTCATACCGTATATTGCCTTGATAGTAAAATAATGTCAGCTTATGCATCGAATACTAAGGCTACGTGGCTTCTTTGTGAAGGACTTGGAGAAAAGGGTTGACCGTGTAACTCCTTGTTAATTAAAAGTCACGTGAAACTGCCTCGGATATATCCAGTGGCATCTTCCAACCGGTAATAGGTTCCAACATTTGTCAGAATTGTACGGTTTCTTAAACGGGGGGATTCTTTTCAGGGGGTAATTATCCTAAATTTTCTGTACACACTACTAAAAAAATACGTGAAACTCATGAGTTTGCAATATATATGAATGTAATGTACGTTTTCTTTTGATCAACATTGTTGATAATTATTTGTCCGCTTTCTTTCGCTGGCATAGAGAAATTCCACATTAAATTTCATCTCACCGAGTATTCTCGTTTATAATGCCGCTTCATATACGTAGTTATTTGTATTTGTAATTCGAAGTGGCCGAGAAATATGCTTTTCTCTATCCTCGATCGTCTCGTGGTATTTATTATACGTAGAAAACATGTCGATCTATAATTATTTTCTATAACTCTCTTTCTGTCTATTTTAGTAGGTATAATTGTATTGATCGATAAGTAGAACTTGCTAATCCTTTATTTATCCTGAAGAATATTTAATAAAGATACAAGTAAGTGAAATTTAGGATGGGCGACACCAGAAGTAAACGCTGCCCTTCCTTGTAAGAGATGCGACAGTTTAAAATGCTAAACTAACTCCGATTTTGAAATGGCCTAAATAGGCCAGTTGCTGGGGATCGAAAAAAGTACGAAAACGAATATTAATTCAGAGTAAAGGTTTTATGTTTTTAATAGGTTCAAGTATAGCCCAGTATGATCATCCTAAGTTGTCTCCCTCTGCTGAGGTGAGCTTAATTAGCTAGGTAGATAAAACTAACCTAAAATGGGGCGTTT
>JAGVSQ010013205.1:0-11230 GCA_022683975.1 Rhyacophila evoluta
ATTAGGCCTGATAAGCACTGCGGCGTGATTTATTTACGGCTATGAAAGGGTTAACGGATATAATAAATAAATAACATGGCGATAAGATATTTGTAAAAATCAAGTATAGTTGTCATTCTGATGCACACGAACGTTCACTATCTTCCACAGATTGAAGCATCATTTGATTAGTTATTTTACAATCGTATTCTCCGGCGTATCGTCTCCTGCGGCAATCCTTTACAAATATTTATTACGCGTACTGATTTACAAGATGCCGAATCCGCTATTTAAAATAGCTCCTACAGGGGGCGAATGCGAAACGTTTTAATTAATTATTTTCACATTTTGAGTAACCGTGCGGCGAATACAAAGCAACATTGAATAATATTCAGCTTTTACGGACCTCATTATGAAATGGTACTTTCATTAAGATTCCACGTTTGCGATAGCTTTCATCGCCGACTCAAATGCAAGTCTCGAGAATTATAAAACGGCGCCATCTATTATTTGAGTTTAACAAACGAAATGCGAGACTTTCATTAGCATGCTGAGCGACACGTGTGTTTACAGACAATTAGCCCGATTTAATTTCTTACCTCTGGGTTATTTTGAATAAGATAAAGTCTCTTGTGTGACATTGTTATTCGGTGCACTTTAATGGCATAGATACACGCCGTGTATATGAAGGAAGAATATAAATCTGATACGTACACTCTAGTTCTAGTATGATCAATATACACATAGGATATTTTTATTCGTTTATTAAAGATAAATACATCAAATTATTCTTATTGTCATTTACCAAAAGGAAATACCAGACGAATTATTTCCAAATTGTTATACCTAGTATAATATAATATAAATAACATATTATGTAATGGTGAAAGTTTTAATTTATAGTCATTTACCATTTCAGAATGTGATTGGTTGTACCAAGACACCGGATGTCGCGGTTCAACGTCATGCGTAGCTGCGAGTCCCGGATATCCTGGCCTTTACCCTCCGAGAACTCGCTGCAGATATCTCTTCGCTACCAGCTCTGTCCACACGAGAGTCAGGCTCAACTTCACTGCGATAATGTTTCCGAGAGAGTAAGTTAAGCGTTTTATTTTTTTAACTTAAAAATTAGACGATGTGCCAAAAACTCACTATAGCGGATCTTTGAAAAAAGTTCCATGCTAGTTTATTTGTTGCTTCAATTTACAATAATATTTTTACGAAAAATAACTTTTTTCCAGTAATTTGAATACAAAATAAGTGCCATAGATGATGATTCAGTGACGAAACTTGTGTACCGAGTTATGTTATCGTAAAACAATGTTGATAATATCCAAAAAATCTTATTTTGAAACTTAAAGTAAGATTCTTAATATCTGTAATTATAAAAAAATCATTGCTTTTTTGCCGTCTCGCCACTTGTCATCATGTTAAAATTATTGTATTGCCCTCAAAATGGCACTGTAAATCATCTGATATTGAAAGTATACACGGATGTCATGTTTACTCGCCCAGTCGTTGACGTCCTACTTTTGCAAAGATGCTCATCTGTCAAAAATAGTAAATTTCATTTTCCGCTACTCAGCCTATCTAAAAGCTTCGAAATCAGCGTTCGTTTATGATGTTGCAGTTAACAAATATGCATCTAATGTGGGTAACTTTTTATGGAATACAATCTATTGTTATGTATGAACCGTCTCATATATACATTTAAAAATGTTAATTTTAAATACAGCTTTCATAGTTGTCGACTCTTGATAAGCTTTTTGGTAATTTAAATAGTCTTTAAGATTATTTCTTTTATCCGATCGGGTCTTTCTGGGTTCTACCAAACCATCGGGTAACCGACTTTCATGTTGAACGCTGCCAGTCAACAGTTTTGTTTAATTATATAAAAAGAGGGAAAAACATATATCCGGGCTGACTTTTCTGAGATCTAAATAAAATACAAATCTTAACACGTATACGTATACCATGCACTCCGAAAACTTCAGGGTTCAAATAGTTAATATTTATTTGAATCCATAGCTCCTCAAGTCGATCAAAAAGAGCGGGTAAAGCGAACATAGAAAATTTAATTTATTGTTATCCTAAATTTGAAGGCTAAATTATTTTTGCTATGTGCGGATGATTGATGTAATTGATTACATTTACGTAAACATGCTCCAAACAAAACACGCACATCAAATCGAACGTTTGCATCCCAAATCAATAGGTATCTATAATATAATAGTTTCGATCGTCGATGATCACTGTTCTGCAGTAAATATAGCCTGATCGACTTAAGCTTAAATATTAAGTTAAGTAAACAAACCCTCCAGTGGAATTCATGTTTCACTCGTACGATTTTTACCGATTACGGCTCGATATGGTTGTCCATATGCTTGTCAAATTGAAAAAGTCTGAATAAAATTATTGTAAGTATCTTTTCGGTCGATTTCGATTTATCGACGTCGCGTCGCTCCCGGCTATGTGAAGAGTCTAACGAAATATTGCGTCTTTCTCGAAGACATGCGGGTCTCATGGGAGAGAAGTCTGCTCCATAATTCAGCGGATGATATGTTTGCTTTAGCTAATTACTTGATATCTAATTACGGCCTCCGCCAGCCTCATTGCTGAAAATTCACGGCTTACATGTCCTTATACTTTGTCCGCTTGATTCTCAATTAGATATGCGAGATTGGAAGCAAAAAGAGATAGAATGCGAAATAAAAGCCGTATTTAGTTTTAATTAGGTCCGGTTGCTATTTCTTCAGCCAGCTATTGAAGATATTATTTATTTGTAAATCGATGAGGATTCCTAGTTATCTTGCAAAATTCCTTCTGAAATCCATTGATCGTATTCACTTTTCGTACATAAAATTTTTACATAAACATCCTACCTGGAATCGATTTAGTATTATCGCGAATGGCTGATCCGCACTGACCTAGTAGTCTAATACAGTAGACACCATTAGCACATTCTTACGTTTTGTCATAAAAAATACCATAAAAATGGTCGATATCGCACGTCTAAAAAATCAATTATTTTTCAACTGACGTATAAAAAAGTTGCTAGATGAGTAGGACAAGATTTTAGAAAAAAATCGAAAATACAAACTTCATAAATTATTGCAGGTTCAATTTTTTGAGTCCTTTAACTTGAGCGCCAAAACATAAAAAAATATTATACGATCTGATGCTAAAATTGGTCAGTGCGCAAAATAGAACTGATTTTATTTTTACTGAGTAGGGGCCATCTGCTACCAAATATCAAAACACTTTCTAAACCTTTGGCGAGTAAGCGTCTATTCATTACTATCGTCTTAATAAGTTCAATCAAGTTAAAAATTATTTTGTAGAATTTGAAATTTGACGTTAAAATTTGGAGTACTCATGGAATTGACATATTATATTTTAATTTACTTACCGTTTTGTGTTTAATGACTCTAAAATGGATTATCCGCGTTTTGGGAAAACTGTCCAGAGGCAAATTTACCGCTTTCAAAATTAAAAATTCTGCTTGTTGTAAAATTTACATGAAATATTTATGTTTAGTACGAGTACAAAGCGCCACGTACAAAGTTTAGTAAAATGCGATTAGTCGCTAACACGCGTGAGTATACCAACAAAAATGGAAACGGTGACATCTTATTGCAAAAGTCATAAAAAACCGTAATTTAATTTCGTCCCACATGTTTACAGCTGGCAATTGACTTGCCTATCCGCAGGGATTCCGATTGATGGAAATAGACTGGATAAAAAAATCTTATTATTAAAATTATCACATTATCGCTTATGGAACGTGTTAATAACGGTTTAGATGACACAAATGTTTATAAGATGGAGACAAAACAAATTTTAAAATGAGGCATCCCAGTGGTGTACTGCCTTTCATTATTGTGTTATATCTAATCAAGAATGAATTTCTTATCGATTGGAAAAGTCCGTATTTTTATTAGTTGTCATTCACATAATAAATATATGGGATAATTTCATTAATAACTATTAAGTGCAGGCAAAAAAACGTCCCACAGTTGTGTAAACACTTCATTAGTTAAATTAAAATTAGCATGCAGAAACACACATTGTATCCAGTCCAAGATAATATTTACAGTGATGAACGAAACACACTGTGATATTAAAAAATATCTTCCTTACCAGGTATAAGTGGACGCAGAATAAGCACTTTCTCAGTGACGCGAAGCAATAATAAGAGATTCGGGATGCATTGTAAACTGCTAAATCAAAGCCATCTGATGAAACCTCCATGTACAAAAAATCGGCACCAAAAGTCTAAAAGGCCTCAGAGTCCGGAGTGGATAAATATGATAGAAGCTTGCGGAGGAAACCAGAGGTGTGGTGGTTTAGTTCTGTTGATTATGACAAGACGATACACATTTGATGTAAATTATATAATAATGACCCGTCAAGTCTGAAGGATATACTTGTAGTAATTATTACTAAAAGTATATTATGTAGGTCTGACTCAGCAACGTGCGGCGGGTGCCTCAAAAGACTACACACCCGTTATGTGCACTTTCAATCTAAAGCTCCAGGCTGACGCTCTTCTTCAAGCCGATGGTGTCGGACGCCTTTAAAAAAGTGATTTAAAACTTCGCTACCAAACAGCTTCGCCGTGGAGGTAGTGGATTAGACTGGAGAAATCCTGACTTTTTTTAATCGAGAAAAAATAAAAAAACAACTACACCTCGTTTACACCCACAAAGCAAAAGACAATATAAGATAAAATAGTATTATATTACAAAGCACTTAATCTGTTGTAAAATTCTTCCAAAAGATGTGGACCACAATATACGTACATAATCAGAATGAAAAAGTCATTGTTACGGAAAATTATTCAAACTCACCGCTGAGCTTTTTACGTCGTAGGTGAGTCACGTTCTGATACGGCGGCAAGTCAACGGCGCAGTACTAGATTATTATTTAAAATTTCCCGTTTCCTAGGAACGAAAATATCCAGGAGATATTACCCCCTTAGTGGACGAACAGCCGAACCTCGTTCCGGTAGTTTGACTTACATTATAATGGAAAACAGACACATAAAAGGCCATCCCTGATATACTCCTTTCGATTTCAAAATTTATAAAGTTTAAACGACAATTAATTATGCATAATATGTGGCATGCAAATATTGAAATATACAACCCAGGCCTTTATTCTGTTTATGTTAATATATTAGCAATATGCATGCGTGCGAAGTTAATACATTATTTTACAAAAAACCACGTACGCATTTTCAGTCAGTATTTTGTATCCGCGCGTTGTCTATAAAAGCCACCTGGGTTCGTATGCTTCACATAAAATTCTCACTTTTATTGAATATACTGGTCGTTTTAAAGGTAATATTTCAAATTAATTTTAACCGAAAAGTATTCCACAATGTCGTTCCATAACGAGCAGACTCCGTCCCGACGGCTCTCATAGGCTGGTAATTCATCGTTTGTATTTTATCAGAAAGCGATGGCAGCTCTAATTCACAATATCACTATTATTTGGCCCAGATACGGAATCGTTTCACGGTGACCCGTTTCATGCATAATTAATGTTTCATTTTTGATTTATAAAATGTACTTTTTGAAACGTGTTTTCTGATTTGATCTGAACAATTTTTTAGGGATGTTTCGCTTTTCAGCGTTGACACGTTGACACGTTGTCTGTATTATACAAACGAAATACACGTTTAACGATTCAAACTTCAAATAGGGTGTATGTATATATCTAGTAAAATATATTATATATGAAAATAATTTAGATATGTATACGTAATTGAACGATATATTGTATTGTAGTTAAGTACTATTCGGCGGTGAATATTAAGCAATATTTATGCTCCGTTTAATAATTGTTCTTCAGAATTGATAATTTTCGATAATACTCTCTTAACGTCAGAGGTGGTCAGATAAAATGATATACTTAGAGAAAGAGTCACCGAGGCCGTAATTTACATTCGCGCGGCACACTCACTATATGAGAAATGATGAAATGTGTGAAGTAAAAATATATTCAATTGCCGTACCTCTGATTTAAGTATATGCGGCTTATATTTTACCATCGATAATCATTTCCCTATGCACATATTTTTTTTAAATGATACTTTTTATTTAAAATAAGTTCTGAATTACAACGTTTATGTATGTTCACCGACCGAAACTTCTAATGATGACACGAAAACGGTTTTAAAATAAAATGTTTGAATAAGGATGGAAAATCCAAAAAATTCAAGACATGAGTGTCTTTTGGGGAGTTTTCGAGTGTTTAAATTTTATATTCTCATTGAGATATTATAAGCTTAGAGAAGCTTTATTTCTTGTGAGTCATTTTTTTTTTTAATATGAAATACGACGTCATTCTAAAAGCCTTTATAATTATTATTGCGGGTCACGGGAGGCCGGTGAAAGCGGAGGGGAAGATGATGCGGTGGGAGGGGCCGCTTTCCCGCGCAACGAGCTCATTATTTGTCATTAATTCCGGCACAGCATTAAAAGTCAATTAAGAAATTATTTATCGCACATTTGTTAAAACACCCGGTGTTTGCCAAATACGCGCGGTCGTTTCATTTTTATTTATCTTTTCCGAAAATATTACCGAATATAATAATTTCGATTTGTACAAATGTTCTCGGATATCAATTAAATTGGATATATCGGATAATATTAAACATTTTTTTTGCACAACGGCTACATAGTAAAATCAATATGCGAATAACGAATTTATGTAAACAATATAACATTGAAGCTATATTGTATGTATTATTAACTGCGTAAAAATCATAATATGTTTGAAATGAATCCTTAATACCAATTAAATCCAGCTATTACCATTTGGCATGTTCAGGTGACAAATTCACGACCCATACTGACTCATTTCGTTTTCACAAATTTCAAATTTAATAATTATATTATGTATATCTATTATGGTCTGCAGACATGCACGTGAATTTGGGTAGTGTATTTTCATATTACACAATATTATAATATATTAACTATCTACGATAGTAAACAAGAAATTCCAAAGGAAGCCTGTAGATTGCGTCTTTGTAAATTTTGCAAGCCTATTTACCTCACGTAAGCAACATTGTTTCCAAAATATTATGACATGCCATTAGAATATTAAATGAGTACACCACACCGTATTATCGATAATGTACGATGTTATAATTCTTGAGTTACAATAAACGTCGCGCTTCGATTTTTTACAGTTAATAGTGATCTTGTAATTAAAAGTAAAATAGTAACATAATTATCAATAATGCTATATTTTATTTTATGTAGCCACAGAAGCAAATTGAAAAAACAAAATCTCTTAATACTCGAAAGGACACTTTAAAGAAAGTTTAAGGTGCAACAGGTGACTGCCAGTACCCATATAATTATTACATTAGATAATAAGATTATTATCATGGATTCCTAAAAGGAGGGGGGGGTACCTAGGTACCTTTAGTTTGCGCGAGAACTAAATAAATGATATAATATTACAATTTAAGCGCCGCGATTTTATTTTAAACGAGTACAAAAGTATCGAGTACCAAGTATCATTGCAATATATTGCAAGAAAAGTATTGGGTACCCAAAAGTACTCGAAAGTATCGAATGTCAAAAGGACCTCCCCGGTTAGCAAAAGCCCTAGGTACGCCGTCACTGATTCATTAGTGTTGCTCAGTGTGAATATGTATTATAACTGTTTGATGTCTCACCGATCTCACTGCGTACCTATTATTCTTATATATCCGCCCGTTAAGTGGAACATATGAACACCGCGTGCCGCTGGCGAGAACCCCTGTCGCCCGCCAATATTCTTGCGACCTGCGGACTTGCGTATCTATATAAAAATCAATTTTACTATTACACGATTAGATATTGTATTGTTTTTACCATAGGTCCATATGGTATATACTGATTTTCTTCACGTCCGAGATTTTTTTATATTTGTATTGTGTACCATTTTCTGTACAAATGATATAAATTGAGTATTATAATAATAGTAAGTAAGTAAAATTTACAGTATGCATTGCAAACTTATCTTTTTTGAATTGATATGGTTGGTTCGGTTCGTATTGTTTTCAGTCGATGTTCAACGGACTTTTTGGCGCTCTACCAAGGCTCATCTTCGACAGATCCGATCCTGTCCAAAGTGTGTGAACCCAAACCTACGCTCTTAGAATTCCCTGGACCAAACTTGTTGTTAGAATTCAGGTAAAATGACTGGTGTACGAAGATTTTGTGTCAGTGAACTATTTCATGTAAACAGTTATCCGTCGAAGTCAGTACGCGTTTTCAATAAATTCAAATTTTGACCATTTCCATCAACGATATCGTATGCAAATAATGATGAAGCTTTAATAACAACCCCTACAGTTTTTTTAAATGTATACGCCTGTGGGTCATTAGTTAAATTGAGCCGATTTTCAGTCAGAATATTTTTCAATCGGGTGCCAGATTTCAATGAGATCAACTCAACATAAATTGAGTGTCGTGTGGTAACCAGAAAATATAATAATATCTACAGTGCGTTCATCAAAATAAGTTTAGTTTGCTATTCATATGAAAACGATTACCTTTGTGTATTGAAAAATAAACCTCGAGATGAATATTACAATGCTCAACATATAATATATTGATTTTATTAAGGTATTATCGCACCCCTAAGTTTGGAGTCAACTCAACACGAAACTGTTTTGTCTAAACACTCTTAGTAATAACGTTAAATTCCTTGTAAACAGGTAAGGAGTAACTTTTTTAAGAAATTATAAAAAAAAATATGGATATTGATAAATGTACACTTTCACGCGTAAATTTCAGTTAAGACTCGGAGGAGTATTAATTTTGAATTTTTTTAACAGTTCCGGGGATCACATCCCACCGTATGACTACAATGGATTTATGGCAACTGTTGAGTTTCTGGAAAGGACTCCGACGACCGTACTACCGCTGGTTTTCAGTTCCAACACAACTTATATTCAGGACATACCCCCTTCTACGGCACCAGGTAAATAAATACATGTAAAATATAACAGAATTTACTCTAATGCTTAGTTAATATATTATATATTAAACATGCTACTTAAGTAGTATCATTTCAATTATTCGATGGCGCTCTTATTGATTAAATATTTGTTAAAATAATATTTTATTTTTATTTTAAATTTTCATTAAAAAATGCATAGTTTTTAACGGCATTTACTTAATATTTCTTATTTATGCTAGTAGTAATTATGTTGCAGTGATTGTTTTATGCGAGTAATCCGAATTATATGTGGCTGTTGATATTTACATAATAAATGTTTTCGTAGTCTTCGCTGTCGTTATGTAAATATTTTAGGTATTAAACTATATTATATAAATTTTTAAAATCAAGCTGTCGCAAAAATAATCCAAAGTGAAACAGAATGTTGAAGGTAACAGATAAATCAAACGAGGAGGCTTAGACAATTCAATAAAAATGTTAAGAACTCACATAAAGAGGGAAGTCACGAATTTCCTATGTGACAATATCACCGGGAAAATAAAAAGCCGAGTAACTTGCAAGGACAACAAGAAAATTGGATTTCAATCTGTTAATTCCCCCGTGAGAAATGTTGCCATTGAGGCCAAGCGGGATTTTCTCTTATTTTCCGCAGCATTCATAAACTTTTTCTGCCGCAAATTGAGCATTTTTCTTTTCCTAATATATATTAGTGTCATGTAAACAAAAACCGTTTACCTTCATTTTCTTTGCTTTATTATTTCCTAATATATTGCGTCAGAAACACTTATATAATATGCATACATACGAGTGTACAGATGAATTATATACACCGAAACCTCGATTTTACGTTTTTGAAGAGATCGAGAAAAAAATTATTACTCCAGCGAAAACGCAGATGAGAGGTTTCAAAAAAGTTATCAGTAATCAGTTAATTATTCCTTGGAATCTATAAAATCATTTATATAGCATGGCAGCTAAGCTCGATAACTTTTTGAAGTATTCTTTCACACACATTTCGTAAATAAATTTCGATTTAGTTTGTTTTAATGTTCGATGGTATGCAAACAACCGATCGCTATGTATGACAATGCAATTTAAAATAATATTCATTTAGTTCGGTAAATTCCATCTCTTCAAATTATCGTAAAAACCTTGACCACGAGCAGGGCAGGCACTACACAGTATGGACATGACGTGTATAAATACAAATACACATATATTCTGCATCTCAATATTCAATATAAAAATTTTAAATCGACGCATTTAGTAAAAAGGGAAAATAAATTTGATTGAATTTTCAATATTTCAGACGTAAATTGCAAGAAATAAAAACGCAAAAGCGCGTAAAAGAAAAAAATTACATGCAAATAGCAGAAAAACGTTTATTCCGGGCACGTAAATTCGAGGTTCTACTGTTATTTGTAATGTATAATAGGAAATCCTGTACCAAAAACTTATATTGTGTTCATTTATCCGAATAGTGTTCAAGATTATATTGATCATGGATTTGTTTCTATTATTTTTTTTTTATTTAATTAGGATATTAATTAAAATGAAAGAAAAACCACTGTATGTACTGATTCCAAAATAAGAACATAAATAAGGTAAATGACACTGCCAACGAATAGAAAATATAATAATTTTACATAATTTTTATGGATTAGAACATATTTTTTATCGAAAAATGCTTTCTTATAAATCAAGTTTTATCGACTGGTTATAGTTGTTTGACTGATAAAAGTTGAATAGAAACTATGGTGACAACTTTTCTTTCAATAGAGTTGACCAACGTTATAGTTCAAGTGATAATTCATTCGTATTACCGTTTCACCGCGCAAGTAAAAAAGCATGCGCTTTGTTTTTATATCTGTTTAGTTAATTGTTATTTTTACAAAACTGTTACTATATGTACTTATTAAACTCAAATTTCCTTTCAACGTCACTTAAAACTGAAAGTTTCTATTGAAATGTGTCAACACTAAATGTGTTGAAAATTTTTTTTGTTGATCAGCCTTCGTCGGTAAATTTATCTCGGTTCGTGAGAACGCAACTTTTTGCATTTCCAACACTGCAATTTGATATTGTCAAAATCTACTCATTTATGGAATATAAGTATACATACTTTTATGCCGTGTATGTATGAAAACAAAAGCATTTTACTCAGGGAAACATTATTTCTATACGATGTGTCTACAATAAATAAAGCAAATGGTTACTAATTAATATTTGCGACTGATGGTGCTTGATGGGAATTGATTTTAAATTCTGAATTATTTAAAACTGG
>JAGVSQ010013206.1:0-11229 GCA_022683975.1 Rhyacophila evoluta
TCTAGCCTAAAAATATATAATATAATTATAATGACTTCCATCTAATGATCATTGTAATGATCTAATCTATCTAGTATTTATATTTTTAAAAATAAAAGAATGGCTTTGAAAATGAGGCGACAAGGCGCATGAACATACATGTACGCCAATACTAATCAAAGGGTTAATTAATACGTTTTCAAGAATAACTCGATAGACAATAACACAACTTTGGTTGGCAGTGAGTCTTAATGTAGCTTATTTAATCTCAACAGATGATAAATGGTACCGGGCCTTTGTGATGGCCCCTAATCAGGGTGACATGGTCTTCATCATGTTCGTTGATTATGGTAACACTACGTGCTGTGACTATAAGAATATTCGAAAAATGATGCCCGATTTCATCGATGCTCTGCCTGCACAGGCGTGCTGTTGCCGTATCAAAGGTACTATAAACAACATAAAATATTATCTTTTCATATTGAAACACATTCAGCGTGCTTTCTTTTTTTTTTGCTTAGTGCAGTGTTTCCCAAAATGTAGGGTTCGATGGCACATTGCCTGGCTGAGCAGCACTTCCATTCTTATGACAATGCTAAAAAATGGGTCGACTCCTCTTGGATAGCCTTAAAAGATGTGGGGAAAAGTAGTGGCTAGCAATGAACAATACTCTCAGTGCTGCTGTTTTTATTAATATTTTTTAATAAAGCATTAATTTTTTTGAAAAATCAGCAAGAACTTATTGAAGGTACTGATAATATTGATAAACAGTAAAATGAAAACTGTTGTAGCAGTGAAGTATGACCTGTATATGTACTGCATTTCTGTTCTTTAATAAAGTGTTAGTAAGATTTGTTTTTATGTGAAGGTATATAGTTATAAATATTCTCTTTCGCTTCTCTCTGATAACTCTATGCAATAAATAAATTGCCATTATGAAATTAAAATGGTGTATTTTGGATGTTATTGTGATGTTCTTTTGCTTTAAGTAATGTGTAAATTATCCGTTAAACATATTCACTATGATATATTTTACCTATACTCCTCCAAAATTTTGAAAAACAAAATGACCCTACAATAATTATTTTTTACCATTGCAGATTTTTCCAAGGACCCTGAGAAGTACATAAACCAGGCTGATACACATTTCGCTATGGGAAATTTACTAAAGATCGATTCGCTGGAGTTTGTCGAGCCCGGCAATTACAATATCACCATTTCTCTCAACCCAGATAAACAGTGATGTCCTTCACTGTTTTCGGACCATTCACATTATACTGGTCACTTATTTAGTAAGACTCATCTGCCGAAATATTCTGCAATATGTTTGTAGATCATTTTAATCTTTCCCAATATGACGGCAATATCAAAAAATGCTATTTCATTTCAAAGTCTGTGAAGTTTCCATAAATGGATTGAGAATACACTAGACTTTTTTTTAGACAGTGAATACGCTTCATGCAGAAAAATTGAAAATTTCCGGCGAGCACACGAGACAGCATCTCAGTGCACATAAATTGTTAGATGTAATTTCTGCCAATGTCTTCAAATTCCTTGCTTCTTCGTTTTTTATTTCTTTGACAGTTGTCAATATTGTAATTATACGCCGAATTTTGCTACCTGTCTGTCATCGTGAAAGATACGTTGTGAATTTTTGAGATTTCCTAGTTCGTTTAAGTATTTGAAAATCTAACTATGCAAGTGTATCTGTGTAAGTTTTGCGCTACCAACTAAAGTTTCGTGGATAACTTACTTTCTACACTGATTGTTGCTTTTACCGAAAAAATAATTTGATATACTAATTAGTCTTCATTTGAAATTTCTGACATATCTAATGTGTTGAAAGCTGATGTAGCATTTTGTTTGATATTATCAACACAACAGAAAATCAGAACTCGAGGAATTAGCTCGTTCACAAGCATCGTATTCGAACTCCGCATTGATGCGACGCATTTCGAGGACGCCGCCAACTCTTTCGTGTGACGCTACGTCAGCTGACCTAACTGCATAGCAAATCAGAGCGAAACGTTTGCTGATAGGTGTTTTAAGAAAGCAGTCACACAGTTTGTTCCCAATCTTTAAGCTCATCGAATGGGGTAGCGGAGTTGAAAATATAGCTGCATAAACGAGAATGAATATCTTTACGAGGTCTTTACAAGCAGTCCGAAAAAATCCAACTCGGTGGAAGTGCTAGTTGAAGCCGTTATACCGGAATTGAAAGAATCAAAAGTGTCAATAGTGGGTGTAAAATCTTTTTCCGCCCACTGCCGACTTTCTACTTTTTTTCTTTTAGGAACAGGAATAACGTCTTCCTCGTCCGAAGAACTGCCGCTGTCGACTGCCCGCTGAGCGTGATTTATTTCATTAGCAGTGTTTTAATTATTTCTTCAAACACTAAATTTCCTCCTAACTAAGAATCCTGAATTTTTTTCAGAATGTTCTTTTATCAAGTCAAATTAATGAATCTCAATTCATTAAATAAGTGAAAAATTTGAAATTCTCAAGATTTTCATGAACATGAATTTCTCGAAAAAAAGAATCAAAATTTCTCCTTCAATTTTTTATATTTTGACGGAATATTTTGGCCCTTGTACATTGCTCATGAATTCTTAACTGCCAGTTCCATTTTTAAAGTCGCCAAAAGCACTTCATTATCCAGCTTGTCGATGGAAACATTTTACGGCCATCCGTTCTGGCCTGACTTGATGTACATATCGTTCAGCATGCCGGATAGGTCTAAAATAGGCACATGAATTTTCTCGCGCACCTCTGTAACCCGGCCTTAAATAACAACAGATCGATTTCTGAAAGGTATTTATTTGATCTTTCTTTTTCATCCCAGCATATCTTGTTCTAGGATCCCAATGTTTCTTCAAGTTCAGGTGGCAGTTCCGAACCACCCATTTTAGTTTACTATTTGTAGTTTGGTAATTTAACGAATTGTTTATTACTATGTAATAACACTGATTACCGCACTTAATATTCTAAATATTGATGTACTTTTACACAAAATTTATATTTAATTAGAATTTGTATCAAGGACTTCCAAAACATAAAGTTCATAATCGTATCCAAAATAACTAACTCTAGAAAGTCCTTCTATAAAACGATGTAACTAGAGGTATCGCTGTGGTCACATATGTTCTCAAGAAAAATATTGCAGGTTTAGTTTTGACAGTTATGTTAAAAGTTTAACTTTATACTGTATTGTTAAAATCGAAGGCAATTGTCGTTATCGCATGTTCATCATTCAAAAAGTGTCACGATTGCCAAATTTGTCTAAAATGACAACTAGTAATTGTTTTTGAAAATCTAGATTGTTACTCAGATATGTGGGTCAATATTTATCTTTTGAAACTTGATCGATTCATAAAATTGATGTGAGAAATTTTCCATTTCCACAAGTTTTATAGGCATCCACTTGGATTTCTTCATTTGCTTGATTTGAGATTCATTTTGTGTGCTGTATCTATTACTCTCTTGTACCATTGTGACAAGTAAATCTCAACCATTAAAATATTTATGCGCCCAGACTCCAGTGTGTCAACCGCCCGGGAAAATAGAAAGATGGTTCATTATTCAGAAAATGAATTTCAATATTTTTTGACATATGGGTATTATGCCCCTACTCGAGAAGATACTGCGAATGAATCGCGTTTGTGAGATTATTGTTTTCTATGCTTGTTAAGCAATTATTTTATAACACATTGAGGCATTAATTTTCAGTTTTCAGAAATACCATTCCATTCCGTTGTTTCATAATAGGCATATTACCACTGAAGCAAAAATATGAATTATTATTTACGAAAGTAATGTTTGATAGAAATATATTGATAATATGAATAGTATCTTTGATAAACGTTCACATCTCACCTTATTTTGAACATTTAATGTTGCCTTTACCATTGATCAAGCATCCAAAGTGCTTTTCCCAACTCGCAACTCATGTTTATTGTTACCCATTGTAGCACGTAGTTGTATTATAAGCTACCTAGTTTAGTATTTTTCTTGCTGTTTCTACAAACTCAGCGTTGTGGATCATAGAAAATATTGTCATATCTCTTTTGTGCTTCCAAGTTCAACTTCCAATTAGTCATGGTGGATGTGTTAACTGCAGTTGTTTCATTTTAGTTTGATTTGTTTTTCAAATTCCGGCATCTTGATTCGGTTTTTACTTGCCTTTACAAATGCATTTGTTTGTTTTTCATGTGAAGCTTGGAATAATTTGGGACTGGTGTACTAATTATCCATTTACAATGTGTGATATGAAGACTGTCATGTTGGTCAGGGTGTGATACTTTGTGATGGTTCCAGTATATACAATAAAATTTTAAATATAGCCAATTTTAGGTTCGCACGTAAAAAATAATTTTACCCCATAATGAATCGCTTTTGATAATACATACTATCGGAGAATCAGGCAGCTTTTCAGTTGCAAAATGCTTTCATCAATTCAAATGTTTTAATGAGAATTTTTTTGTCGGAACATTGGCTTTATTTTAGCAAGTCAATCGGTAGTTATGTCTAATGTTATGGAAAAATACTAACATCTGCGAAAATTAACTGTAATCAGTCTCGTAAAATTGTGTCTGAATAAATAGTTGAATATATTATAGAAGAGGGTGATAACTGCTAAAAAAATTAAATTTTATTAACATCAATATCAACCCTATGTTTCAGGCGTTTTGATAAATTAGGTTGTTTCCCCACAATTACTGTACCCATTATGTTTGTTTTTGTTACTGTGTGTGACACAACACCCCCAGGAACTTTCTGGATGGGATAGAATTCCCATGCAATGAGATTATTGTCCTCTATAGAGGCTTGTCTGACTCAGGCTGGGACTAATACAATGAAGTGGCACTTGCCTGTACTCTATGGGCCTGTGTTGCGGCTGAGACTGATAGAGTTGGTGCAATTAATTGTAAGGTTCAACTTTTCTTGAATGTTTTGAAGTCACCATCTGGAGCTGCTTCTCAGTAGTAGCGGGAAAATCAATTATGACGCCAGTTTGTTTTCATTCTGTTTCTTTAGTGTGGGATGCAACCTCCAAAATCTCAGGAGCTGAAATGAAACAATTGGCCTTTTCGTCCGTACTGGAATGTACAAGTATGCTATTATTGCCTGCTGTTCAAAAGTCAGTTATGTGGACATTCAATTTGACAGGCTTTACCATGGGCTTGTTGCCGATTTTTATGACTTGAGGATTTCTCCTTGGGGATAAGAGTAAAACTTCCGGTCAAACTGTCGGTAAAGAGAGCTCAAAAAATGTTCTCAAGGCAAGGTACGAGGACTAGTGACGCTGGCAATCAAGAGCTGTAGACCACGTCTATATTGTTCCTTTCCTTTAAGCCCGACTGTATCTCCCTGCACGGTCACCATTTGTGGGTTATGTATGGGTCATTCAGGGAGTTTCTTCAACTGTAAACCTCCCGGGATATTAATTTTACTTAAAAATTGCTTTTAGTTTAGAAAAAATCTTTTTAATTGTACATCATTGTTTTCAGCAATATATCTTACATATATTCGACATGTCAATTTGCCTTACATGTCCACAAAATAAAAAATAATTTTCATCTTTTTTGGATGTGGTACAAATGTAGACAAAACCAATTTTATTACATTATATTTTGTTCTGGATTTCCACAATAAAATTTATATTTATTACACAAGGTCATCAAAGTAACTTACTAGAAAAAAGACACCGTATTTAATGTTTTAAAGTAATAATTTAAAGATATTGAATTAAAACATTCAAATGGAATTTGTAACATAAAAATAAAACCGTTACTATTTTATAGAATTTATTTTTTATTCAAATAATGCATTAAAAACTCATGGACTTTTAGTATCGATGATTTTCTTATTTCCTTGTGCAATATTTTTCTGCAGATTAGGAAATCGAGGTAATGCATTATTCTTGCTCTTATCAAAAATAGGTAGAACCTGTTTTTTTTAACTCAAATATAAATTGATACTACATACTTACAGTTAAATTTGGCGCAATGCTTTGGGCCGGAAAGGATATAGAATTGAGCAATACAAGTTATAATGTAGTGTATTATTATTGTGATGTTCCATGTCTAAATATGAAACAAATCATTACAATTTATCGATGTTTTATTTTTGTGAATTTGGGACAAAAATATTATATTCTTTTTATTATAATAGTTTCTAAATTGTTATCACTAGATATATTATATAATAGAAAGATATTTGACAGTTGTTTTATACTTCAAAAATGATATAAATGGTCGCTGTCGTAAAAACCAATGGACTAGCGCTATTTTTAGTCTAGATTTTAATTTTTATATCACCTGAGTTCTTTTTCTGTTTTGTTGTTAACTGTAACAACTTCATTCAATTTTGGGTTATTTTCCATCATATGATTTATATAAGAAATTTTACTAATAAAGAAAAAATAATGAACAGTAAAAATACTTTTACTGAATGATGTATTTCCTTACCATATTTTATACTTCAGTCTGAGGTTGCGTTGGACTCTAGATAGTGGACTTGTATCTACTTAGCTTTATAAAAATACCAGTGCATTTCATCAATATAACTGAATAAGAACTAGCAAATGGAGCAATATACTCTAACGCAGATAGCAGTGGCAAAGAATTGAAGGCTGGTTTGTGTTGACAACTCTTGCATATTCAGTGTAAAATTGGAAAATGTTTGCGAGTTGGGATGGTCATTATCATGATACTGCTGAAAACAGGTGATGGAATTAACCATTTCCAGATAGCGTACAGAGAAAACCTTTTGATATGATTTTTTCTTATGTGCTATAATATATATAATGAGATATTTGCTGTCATCAAAACTTTGAAGGAAACTGATATTATTAATTAAAAGAATTTATCTTAGTTCCATAGCCACTCACATGTCAACTCTTCTTGTCAATATCCACTACTAAGCTCATTGAAGTAATTTATCACATACATTAACCCTTGACCTTCAAATGTAATGTTGGACTTGGAAAAATTGAATGATGAAAAAGGGTTGTGTAATTTGATAGTTTGTAGAACTATTTTATGGGCCTGATTCATTTATTCACCAAATGTGAGTATTCTGTCTCACTACACTACAAGTTTGAGAAGTACTGACTTGGAAGTCACTATATCAAAGCTTGATGGTTGGTTTGTTGAATAAACCAACCATGTATTAAAATGTCATTTTAATACATGCAGCTGAATATATGAAAGTATCTGAGCTACTATTTTAAAGCTGTATTATAAGTTTTTTTTTTTTTAAATATGAGAATAGACTTACAATACATAATACTGTATAAATGAACTATCTATTGAATTAAAAATATGTTTTGTTTTTAAAATCGTGTTCTGCCGATTTTGGATTTTTATTATGCAACACAGTGATTCTCAAAGTGGTGCGCATAAAAATTGACGATACTAAAGATAAGTAATTAATTTTTACTGATTCTTCTTATACCATTTTCGCTCGCAAAGTTGAGCATATGAATTTACAAAGTGTGAAGATATCCACTCCGAAAGTGGAGTATATGAACCTCCGCAATGTGAAAACGTCTTAATAGATTATTTTCCACAAGAATTGTTTATCAAACAATTGCTTAACCAAACTGCGTGTTAGGATTTTTTTCTTAATCCGACAGACGTGAGAGTCGTAACCTCATTGTTAAGCACGCACACTAACCTCTTCGCTACCAGGGAGACTAAAAATAAATTGGTATTTATCAATATTATGAGTGTATCAATGTAATTAAACAAAAAAAATTAACTCCAAACATTTTTTGAGGGGTCCTTTGAAATTTTTTAGTGCAAAAGGGGATCGCGGACCAAAAGTTTGAGAAACACTGGTCAAACAATACATACCTGATTCTAAAGTGAAACATGTTTAATTAAATAGAACAGCCCAAATGATCAAATTAACTACATTTTAACATTTCATTTGCGTTCATAAAAATAATTATTAACAATTGCTGTTTTAAATCTATCGTGTATGGAAACTTTTGCTAGAAATTGGGTGTCAGCGTGTCACAAATATCTGCAATATGTTAGCCCTACGTCATAATATCACTAAAACGAGTTTTAAGTTTTGTGAATTTTGTAACATGAAGGTTTTGCATACACGAATTTTAGGAAACTGTAGTTTTCAATAATTTCTAACTCATAAATTTAATAAAAGAATTTATTTTACATATTATGTTTTTAAATTATGAAATAGGTTTTATTGAAAATCAAAGTAATTTTGAAAATTGAACGACATTCTTGACAGTCATATTATTCGAAAAGTGAACTCATTCAAGATGGCGATAGAAAGCTAACTTGGAAAATTGTTGACAATCGGTTTTAAGGTTAACTCTTGACAATGAGTTTTGATGTATGACATTATCTGTTCAATCAATACGAGTGCATTCTAATAATATTCACATCAATACATTCAAACGTACCCGCAGATTTAAATCAGTATTATCACAGAAATTGTGTGAAGGAGCGATTGGAAAATAATATAAAATTGCGTAAACGGGTGATAGTACAGAGCCGTCAATCGTGATTTCAATATCAAGAAGATTGTGGAATGTTGTATGTCAGAAAGTGTTTAATGTTGTTTACCACGTTGAATACCGGTGTGATTTGAATTAAATTTTATCGCGACAATAATTTACAGGCATTTCCCTGTCAACCTTGCGTCCGTAAATCTTTCAAGTTTCATTTTGAAAGCCCCTCCCTGTCGAATTTATAGTTTTTGTTAATATTCAACCTTCAAAATGTCGAAGCCGGAGCACGCCCTGCTGCTGATTGACCCTCCATCGGAGCTGAAATTTGAAGGCCCCTTTAATACCGCAATCACTTGTGTGATCAAACTGACAAATATTACCGATAAGAAGGTTCACTACAAATTGAAGACGACAGCGCCCAAGCGATACTGCGTCCGTCCGAACTCTGGAGTGCTGCGCCCCAAAGGCAACATTGAGGTCCAAGTTGTACTCCAACCGTTTGTTTACGATCCGGAGGAGAAAAATAAACATAAATTCATGATACAATCTGTCATTGAGCCCGAAGGGTCCACCGTGACAGCGGAAGAGCTGTGGAAATCCGTCGACCCTGATAAAATAATGAATTCTAAACTGAAATGTGTGATTCAGTTGCCGCATATTCCTGGCTCGGAGCAAGACACTCAGGTAGATTCGTCGGATGTGCCATCGGACAGGGGGCAGAAGTGGACAGATAAAACGGGCGCCAAGCCGCTATCCGGCCTAGGAGGAGAAATTCAAAAGGTGGCTGCAGAGGTTAAACAACTGCGAGGAGAGGAAAGCAAATTACGGCAAGAGAATATTATGCTGAAAGAAGAAATATTGCGATTGCGTCAAGAGAGCGGTCAGGAGGTGATGCGTCACTCGTACTCCCCTCCCACTCAGACCTTTCCCGAATCCATGTCACCATATATCATTATGACTGTTCTCATTACCTTCGTAGTCGCCTTTTTACTTTCAAAAATCTTGGGATGGTAAACTACCAACAGCCTGTTTTCTATTCAAATAATATAAATCAATATATTAGTAGTCCCCTATCATGTATATTGACTTGTCTTATCGTTGTTTCTCAATACAGTTTATGTATTCTTATTTAAATCCTATAATTGTATTTAATCACCGTATGGTAACTGGTTAAAGTAAGGTGACTATGTATACTTACAATATCTTTTTTAACAATTTAATAAATCTGTCATTAACTATCAGCCTCAGATGTACAGTTCAGCCTACATTGATTATTAATCTATTGTTTCTTGTGTTTATGTTTAATTGAAAAATCACCTCTTCAATCACCCATGTGGTGATAGTTTTTCTATTATAACTACAACATTACATACTACTTATTAATAATTCTATATATTACATATTACATATAACTAAAAAAGCTGCAGCTTCTTTATCGAGTGGTTATGGCATTTATTCTTTTTATTATTTTAATGCTGCCAGCTTTCTATTGGAAAGGGTTTTATGATTTCATAAATGATAATATTATATTCTAGTGATGGATGGATCTTTACCCACAATACCTTGAATTAGTTTTAACGAATGCTGGCATTTTGAGATGCTTGCCTGTTGTTTTTCAAGTTGTCTAGCTGATTACAATGTTATGTTGTATGATTAATTAATTCAATAAACATTGATATTATTAATAGTGGGTTCCTTGTTTTTAGATAACCCGAATTATTTCATTGGAAATGTTATTTTTAAGGTGAAAGTCAACTCTAAATTTAAGTGTTTTTAATAATAGAAATGTAAATTTGCCTGCTGTTCTTTCTCAACATGTTTACTTTTGCTGCCTGTTAGAATATCATCCATTGTCGACTAACATGAAGATTTCAACATTCTTTATGCATTGAGAATTGTGTCAGGATTATTATAAATACTAAAAAAATATTTATATATTTGACGGTGAAATTTTGAGATTATGGATAACCTATTCACTTTATGGCTTCTGAATAGTTTGTAGTATAAAGAGACATCGATGAAGTATTCAAATTAAAGCTTCTTAGTTAAACAATTGGTTGTTTATTTTTAAATTCTACTTATCCCCATGTGCAACTACGGTTTGCAAGCATGCCAAAGTTTTATTTATATGAATTCCCATTTATAATTCAAGAACCCTAGATCCCAAAATAATCCTAATCGATTTACAAATAGCAAGACGCATACGTCAGCATCGTTTGAAAAGTGTTGATTGAGCCGAACGATTGATTTGCGATATCTTATTTATTGCCAAAAAAATGAGATAAGCCTATTCATTCTACGGTCATAGTTCATTTTTTGAGGAATTTACATGAATTGTCATCGTTCCAAACGGAAACCTTTCGTGTCTACTCATCGACAACGCGACAAGTTACGTCAATGTCAAAACCATAAAGTAAACGCAAAATTTGAGCGTATGTATTTCTATACTAACGGTACCGGCATATGGACCGTTTCATCAATCGAGTATTTTTAATTATAGCGTATTTAAAATAATGACAAAGTCATACGCTGCAACTACCATATTTATTGGCCGAGAGTTTTTGAAAAGTAAGTATCAGGGAGTGGTGGTTCGATTTTCACTACTGCTGTTTAGAGATCTGAAAAAGCAGGCTGGATGCTCATCGAGTTGAGTAATTGTCTGACATCCAATTTTCGTGAAAAACAATCTGATAAGACATCTTTTCATTAATATTAATTTAAATTCTGAATTATTTAAAACTGGTAAACTTCCATATGTGAGATCACTG
>JAGVSQ010013207.1:0-11226 GCA_022683975.1 Rhyacophila evoluta
TTTAGAATTTAAAGTCAATTTCCATCAAGCACCATCAGTCAAAAATATTAATTATTAGTCATAATGTTCGTCCTCACCTCAGCTTCTATAAATGCCTTTGCTTTTTCAAATTGCTTTCTTGGCGCTTCCCACCGAATTTTTTCTGCAACTAATATTTGTGGGTCTATTTCAGGACATTCACTAAAAAAAATTCAAATAAAATTAATATTTTTAAATACAAATTACATGCATGCTATGGAATTGCATCCCCATGATTTATATTTTCCCATTTGATAGTTTAAGTTGATAAGTGATTATGAGGGTTTTATTAAACCTTTCAAAGGTGGGTTTTTTCTTAATACATTTTGATGGATGTCTATTGATATATATGATAATATCTAAGCTCTTTCGAAAATGTCTTCGGCAGTATCTGATAGTTATTGAAACAATCTATATTTTAACTAAAAATACCAATTATCATGGTATACAGTCAAATGCAGAATTGTGTTCATACTCCTTTTGATACAAATAGCGTTAGATGTAATACTTCGTGCATAACTCCTTTATTGATTCGGTTAAATTAATACCATTAATAGGAAGTAACGGAAAATGATTATAAACAAACATAACATGGAAATTTATACAATTATATATACGTCACATCTCATCAGTTGCAGAGATGAAAGTCCCATTACAAAAAAATTTCAAACTGCATTCGGATATAATAATTGAGAAGCATAAGGATTTAACTTAATTGTTACTGCTATACTTGCCAAGTTAAATATCATTTTAACAGGTTGTAGCATATACGTAGCGTAGCATAAAAATCCAACAATCTCAGAGTTTAATAATTCCAAAATCCTTCTTTTAGTAGAATAGTCAACACCGTAAAATAAATCACTTGGAAGAAAAAGTATGAGAAAACAAAAAAGAATCAAACGTCTTAATCGAGTTCAGTACAAGTCTATTGTTAGCAATAAGTGGATGCAGGGTATTGAAAAGGAGATGCGGGCAGTGCTGTCAGAAAGACTTTCTACGACAAATGAACGAAGAATCAAAATGCACAAAAGATTTTGGAAAACAGAAAGTTGTGATTAACGCTGTCACCTTATTGTAACACTAATAGATATTGCCCGAATGCAGCCATGCAAAAGTTTGGGATTATTATAATAAAAAGATAGTGAAGTTGGTAGCGTGCGCGCCTAGAAATCTGGGGAATGCGGGATCCATTCCCCATCTGTCGGATTTTAAAAATCTGAAAAATGCAGAACTGCATGCCCATTGGGTTGAGTAATTGTAGACAAACAATTCTCGTGAAAAATAATCTGTCAAGTCGTCTTCACATTGGAGAGATCCATATACTCCTCTTTCAGGGTGGGTATCTTCACACTGTGTGGATCCATATGCTCTATGTTGGGAGTGAACATAGTATAAAAAAAAAATAGCTACTTTGTTCGAAGAAAATATTATTTTCATAATTAATAAAAAAAAATATTGGATATTTTCAAAACGCAAAGACTGAATGGTTTGGGCTCAACAGGGGTGAAGCCGGGGGTGCGTTCTTGCTCCGTTCATATTTATAATAGGCTTTGACTCTCAAGTCTGAAAGTCGGTCTCACCCGACCGAGGCATAGCTGTGTCTTTTGGATACTATTTTGCTGCTAACTGAGCATAAAAAATTGTTGAAGTTCAGTGCCTAACTTGAAAAAGTGGACTAAATTGCGATTTAACCCAGATATCACATACTGTCAACTTAAATTAGCTATCAAAAATCATCGTAGGCCTGTGTCCCAGATAATCAGTATTCCAATGCCTCTAACACAAATAAAATGAGCACACTTTGCTGTGTTATTTACCTTTGGTTATCTTGGAGATTAGTATACGTTTTGGAGTTAGTCACGGAAATTTTGCATAAACCAGTCCTTTGCTTGAGTAAAAATTATGTGGCAACTAGAAAACTTTGACGTTTGGAATGTCAACTAACTTTTCATTAATTTCGTCAAAGGTACAGATTACCTTCAAAACGTATACTAATCTCCAGAATAAGCCTTTAGGAATCCTACTGAATGTGACATTTACTTACGGATGAAACCTATGTTCTATACAATAATGGTTATTGCATTTTGAACAGGGCAGTTTCAGATAGCTAGTATTTTGGCACTTTTCGGATGTGCATTTATATGGTTGCGATGTCGCATTTAATTGTGGATGTTTAGTTAGTGCAGAATGGTAAGTGCATTCTCCAGATAAACAATGCTCGCTGAAATGTTCTTTACAGTAAAACCCAAGACATTGACATTTTAGAGGAATAAAGTCAAGCTGCTTGCAAGTAGAATTCATGCATTGTTTTCCTAACTCTGGGAATTCCATCTTGAAATAACATTGAATACACAATAATAATGCAGTGTAATCACTTGTCAACCAAAATTTCTATGAAAACTATATTGCCAGGAATAAAAAAAATATATAATATGCTTGATAGACGTCAGAAAATATATTATCAGGATTTAATAAACCCAAAAACACCTAGGTTTTATGAAAAAACCTTCATCTTATAACTCTAATTCATAGATTCCTAATCTTTTTTGGGCTACCACCCCCTTTTCAAAAAGAAAATATTCAAAATTGCTCACCGCATATTATTTTTTGTGCCTAAGCGCCAGTGCAAAATTATACGTTTCTTGCTTTTTTTTTTAGCTCGCGTGATGTATAAATATAGAATAGCTTTTATAAAATCCAGTAATCCCATAACTTCCTTAAGGTATCTTATTTATACGAGTAGTACGGACTTTATAGTCAAGTACATGAGTTCCCTTCTGGTGCTTAGGGCATTAATACGGCTGTCAGTGACACGATTTTAGATTGTTGTCTGTGGTGTCAATATTGACATTCTCACGACGCATGGACTTTGGAAGCGAGTGTTTCGCATTATCTTCAATTTACATGATTGTACAAATGTTTCAATGGTCAGATGGCAAAATTAACAACGCCATCTTTTGAATGTTCACGATTTTATTATAACCATTCAAATACTTATCGGAATTTATTATTTATCTGTCATGATAGTGGCTCTAAAGTAATAACCTTAACCGAATATTCCAAGTCCAATAATTTCTTACGTGGCTAGGTTGTTAATTATTCAACGAATATGGCGCTCTTCAAATTGGTTCAAAACTCGCTGAGGCGGGAATGTAGAGCTATTGGCACTAATTTAAAACATTTTAGAAAATATTCAACTGAGAATCTTGAAGGGAAAGAGCTGTTGGTGGAAAAACTTCAAGGTTCACAAGAAGGCATCACAGTGATGAGTTTTAATAATCCAAAAGTGAAGAATGCACTTAGTAAATCCTTAGTTTACAACGTGCTAGAAGTCATTGAGGATCTAAAGAATGACCCATCAACTCGAATACTCATCTTACGTAGCAACGTCCCAGGCATTTTCTGTGCAGGTGGTATATTTGATTAGATTAAATTTCGTAACCATGTAAATAAAATTATTATGCTCGTGACCATTGGTTTGAGTGAATACCTTAACTCAGGGTTTCCCAAACTATTTTCCGTGAAACACCAGTGTGCTGCTGAACCTGAACAGATTGTCTGCGGTAATTTGGAAAGTTTTTATATACTGCAACACATTTAAAGATCTTCTACTCCATATTTAAAAGCGAGTGATGATCAATCTCCACTGATGTTTATGACGTCAAGTATCTAAGTACAGACGGATGACCATCTTTTCTCACACCGTGCGCATGAATTTACTTGTAGAAATTACCCAACCTAAAAAATAAGCCAAGTGTTCTGTTAAAATTTGTTGTTCCATTGCAGAAAAAGTTTGGGAAATTCTAATCTAAATCTTAGGCTCCCAATGTGGGCAGTACCGCCCCCCTGTGGGTACTGAAGCCTTCTAGGTGGGCGATAGTGGGTCCAGAAGCATTTGAGGGCAAGTTCAGAAAGTCTAAGGGCGGTGGCTTCATATAGAAGAAATTCTTGATTTGATTCTGAACTCTGTATAAAAAAAGAAGAATCACTCTGAATATTCGCCCTTCTCTTTCCATTTTAAAGATTATTTGAGAGAAATATAGATAAAAAGTTATCTTTAAACTTTACTCTTCATCGAAAATATGATATAATTACGAAATACATAAAACAAAACACAGTAGCCAAATTTCCAATCATAACCATAGCAAACATAAACTAAACTAAATTATTCATGAAATTCTCGCGATTTTTACTGTAAAACAAGTGGCATATGTGTGGGATAAAAATAGAATGCTACGAGTCAAAACATGAGCGTGATTATGCTTAAATGGTTCTAATAAAGTTATTATTTATCTTCCGAATCATAGTAAAACGATCAACAAAAGAATTTATAAATTAAAGCATAGTATTATAATAATTTCAGGAGCAGATTTGAAGGAAAGATTAACAATGACAAACGAAGAGGTTATGGACTTTGTTAAAACTCTAAGAAAAATGACTGCGAACATTGAAAATATTCCTGTTCCCGTGATAGCTGCTCTAGATGGTGCTGCACTGGGTGGGGGTCTCGAAATAGCTCTAGCATGTGACTTAAGAGTGGCCGCAGACTTAGTTAAATTAGGACTGGTTGAAACACGGCTGGCAATTATTCCAGGAGCTGGAGGAACTCAACGCCTACCAAGAATTGTCAGCCCATCACTAGCCAAAGAGCTGATCTTCACAGCTCGAGTTTTTACTGGAAAGCAAGGCCAGGAAATGGGTATTTCAGTTATCTCTATGTTTTCAAAGTCAATCATATTTTATCATAAATTTGTCTTAAATTTTAATGTCCCCTAAAAGTGGAGCATATGGGTGAACAGTGTGAAGATGACTACTACAGAAATAGAGTATAATGTATATTAGATCTTAGCATCTCAAATACTTATTTTGATGGATATTTTTTCATGAGAATTGTTTGTTAGCCATAAGGCACTTCAGATTCCAACCTTTAGCTACAAAATGTGGAAAATTTAGTTGTTAAATACTTTGTCTTGGATATTAGAAATGAGTATGAGTACCTAATACTTTATTTTGAAAGTATTTGATACTAAAAAAACCAGAAAAGGAATTTTGCTGACAAGTAATTTTTTACAACTTGCAACTTGCAAAAGAAACATTCATTTCCTTACTTCCTATAAAGAACTTAAAAAACGTGATATTGTTTCTCTTTCAAATATCAAAAAGTAAACGAGTACAAGAGTATTCAATACTTATCATTGGGTACCCACGAGTACTCAAAAGTATCGAATTAGCATATACTAACATGGCCACCGGGGTGTTATTATTATTGCTAGGTATTGGAAACATCTATAGTGATTTCTAGTGAGAATTGTTACATTATTTGGAAGCTATGTGGAAAATAAGCAAAATTCAGATTATTCTGAATTTTTATGTTACCGTGATGTGCGACATTTATTATTATAAATTGGTACATATTACATTACATTTATAAAATAAAAAAACATGAAATATTTTCAAAAAATACTATCTAAATAATAAGATTAAATTTGAATTTGTAAATACTGCCTACTAACGATTATTGTTGAAGTCATTATATTCAGAAAGTAACAGTTTTCAGAATCATAGCTAAAAGATTAAAAAATATGTTTTATATTTAGCACAAACCGTTAAAAAAAAATATTTTTATTTTAAAGGATATTTTTCTAGAAAAAGTGAGTATTGTTGAAAAGATAAACTCAACTGCAGTAGAACCTCGATATAAAAGAATTGAAGTTTTTATCGCACTCTTGAAGTATGCTGTTCCTTAACGTTCAACTCTCTAACTCTCAACATGTGATACCCGGGTTCACCATCATCCATTTCTAACTACTGTAAAATATTTTATTCGCCTACTTATGCTCCAGCATTATACTTTATGTCCTACAGAAATCAGGAACTTCTAACCTTTCTGAATCTCTGTCTGCATTTTGACCCCCAAAAAAGTTCTTCCAACCATTTTCCAATGTTTGCACTTTTAATATTATATATGCACAGATATTTTATCCGTTATATCAAGGTTTTATTGTATAATGCAGTGAAAAAATATTGTCATTAATTAATTTGTATTTGTCAAGAGTCTTAAGATATAATTTTCAACATTTGAAATGAAAATATTTTTTAAATCATTTAAAATAAACTTAAAAGTAGACTATCATATTCAGATTTTTTTTAGGTGTCGTAAATCATTCTGTACAGCAAAATGAATCAAAAAATGCAGCATATCAAAAGGCAATAGAACTGGCTGAAGAAATGCTGCTAAATGGACCTGTGGCTTTAAAGATGGCTAAACAAGCAGTAGACGAAGGAATCCAGGGATCACTTTCTGATGGATATAAAGTTGAAGAAAAATGCTATAAAACAGTGGTTTACACTACAGACAGAATTGAAGGATTAAAAGCCTTTGCAGATAAACGCAAACCTAAATATGAAGGAAGATAAATAATGATGTAACATTATTGCTTTTACATTGTATATAACTGTTGGTCTTCCACCAGTATTTGGTCTGATTTGTTGGATTTAAATTAGTTTTATACTAAACATTTGATCTTATCAGTTAATAAATAACTTTACAAATCGGATTAAAAAAAATATTTTTATTATTTAAAAAGACTTTGTCTCACCTTACATACTCCTAGTTACTTAAGATATCTGAGCCTGAGCTTTATTCTCATTTTTGATCGGTAATTTTTAAATAATGCGTGGGTGGGTATGCATCCAGCACTGTACAGTGAAATATTGCTGCTGTTCAGTGGTGAATCATGGCACATAAGGCTCAGAAAAATTGTGTAGTGAGGTTTGAGAAAAAAAAACTCCTGTATCAGATACCTGGGGTGAGGTGGTCTGATTTCATTACGAAATTAAAACATAAGGAAGCAGACGAGGCAATCTCTTGGTGGGGATACTACGTATGCCTCCGGACTGGTAGGATTCTTGTGTCCTGAAAAACAGTCAAATACTATCCACAGAATGTACTCAGCGGAATTAAAGAGAGACCTGGGAGGATGCGAGGTAACTCCCGGAGGCGTCATACAGGGTGGAAATGATAGAGAGAACTTTTAAAAATCTTAACAATTATTCATGTAATTCTAATAATTTATTGAAAATTCTAAAAGTATGAAGTATGTATTGACAAAATCAATTAAAGCATAGAAAAATATTTGATTATAATTACTTGGTAGATGGAGTTTCGTTTTGCTTTAGAGAAATTTATGATTATTAAAAATAAATAAGCCCCGGAGATTTAAAAAAATGTATTTTTATCCAAAGCATCAAGTGAAATCCTTCATGGCCAATTTACTGACTATTGCATCTGTTAAGCTACATTTATTCTCATGTGATTGAATCTTATATGTTTTCTCTATCAAACTTTTATTATTCAAGTGTTTAAGTTCATCTATGTTACACTGCTTTCCGTCAATCAGTTTCAGGTCTTCTAGCATGATATGTTCGTCATCCTCTTGAATAAATGCCACAAGTAAACTAGTCTCCTTGTCATCTATTCCGAAAGTCATCAAGCTTTGTTTGATATTTTTGGATAAAGACAAATTGAATAAAATCTCTGTATAAATAGAACGAGTTTTCAATGTCTTGTTTTTAGCCGACAGAATAGCCTTATTTGCGGCCACTGTCACATGAAATGCATCATTTATTAAAGATGCTTTTATGATGCAGCATTTCAATTCTCCAGATACAACTTTCTGTCGAATTTCATCAAGATTTTTAATGTCTTTGTAAAGATACAGAATTAGTTTCCCTCCTGTGTCAGTGTCCAAGCGGCATGAGTATTCATTTTTGACCATTTTGATCTGTAAAACAAAATCCAATGATAACAGACATATGAATGCACATAATCCTCAAAGATAAAATGGAAAAAAAAAATCAAAACCTTACGATCTTACATGCTATTGTATTCACATTAGACTATTATTTTATTTTATTTATATTAAAATATATTTGGAAAAAATATGCATATCGCTATCGCGTGACAAGTCACATTGACAAACTGACAGCTTCGAGATGGTGAGTGTTTTGTGATTGGAATTATAGATGTCTAAGGGTGATATAGTTATGGTTGCGTTCAATAGTATTTAAGTTTTACAATGCCACAATGGGACAATCAGATCTGCAATTTTCTCAAGTATATAAAACAAATATATTTAGTGATCTTCTGCCATATAAGTTTCTTTGAGTTTAAAGAATTAGTCATTTTTATATACTCTAAGTGATTTTTCGCATAATCGATTATTTGGAGTTTAGTAGACTAATCGTCTTTTAACATTGAGTACCTTATGTTCCTAAGTGATTTTTAGTGTTATTGTTTTTAGGAAGGAGATGACCTTTTTGCGAAATAACCAAAGATAATTAGTTAGTTTATGAACTCTTTACATTTAATTAAGTTGTTTGGTAATATAATTCCCGAAAAACGAGTTATTTTTTGGTAATTAGGTGAATTTAATAATATATTTCATTATGAAGTGTATAGTTGGTATGCGATAAAAAAAAGAGATTTGATGACTTTCGATCTGAAAAAATCTGATTTTGTGCTGTTAGTGACATACCAGGCGGGGCCAATCCAAATTGCCCTATAGGCCACACATAAAGTAATAAGAATAATTGCAAACTTTGTTCCAATATTTTAATACCATAACTAAAGTTTTTACTTCCTTCCAAAAATCATGGTTTCCAATTTTTTTTTTGAGTTTTTTTAGACCGCCTTATAATAAAGCCTGAGAATCTCCAGTGTAGGGATATTATGACAACATGTGAATTAATAGACAGAAAGAATATACTGTGAGGCTCGAAATAGTGATTCACGATCATCTGCGTGCAATTCTGAATCGTAGGATAATTTTAAATTTGAGATAATATTTTCTGTTGTGAAGTTAACTAATTATCTAGAGGCGATCAGGAATTTAGCAGGTTTTTAGTTATTTATTGTGAAGTCCGCGAAGTTTAATAATCTCTCAAGTGAAACACATGTGATGATTTGTAATATTATTTTTATATAAAAATCAGTTCTAGTGACTAATAAAATAATATCTACAACTGTTATTTTATTAGTCATCTGTACAAATAGTCTGCTGTGTACTTAGTTATGTCTTCTCAATAACAGGTATGATTGTTGTGCGTTTAGTCTTCTAGAATACACAGTTGAGAGATGTAGCCTAGATTGAAATATACCAAAAGGTAATTTTGTCTGATTAAACAAAATAAATAAACGTTAGCCTATACCAGGAACTGTTTATTTAACCTTCAAACAATTATACATATTCACATTAATGATAAATTATATTCCAATTGATAAATGGAATAATTAGAATGATGCAGTCCACAGTCGTATGGTCCAAATAAGATACATAGTTAGTTCTGTCCACAATGAAGTTGTACATGATTGACAAACAATATTAATTTTGTAATATAGTATTTATAAACAAAATGATTGTGATTATAGACAAATACTTCAGGAATTTCTTCAGTTTCCTAAAAAAAGAACTTGCATTTATCACTTGATATATATAAATATGTATTAATTAATTCTATTAAAGTAAATTGTTTGCAAAATTAAATAGAGCTTGTAGTTGTTTCTTTGTATCATCAGGAGAAGTGACTGAGTGCCCGATGGTTCGAGGATCTTCAAATATTTCATGATCATTTCCACCCGGGCTAGTTTTATCACCGAAAAAATGTATCTCTTCAAAGTCACTTCCTTCAGTGACGTATTGGAGACAGAAAGTTTTATCCCAACCCAAAGGAAAAACGTCAATGCTAATTTGACCTCCTAAAGCGAACTGCACTCCAGAGTCTGGAAATGATTTTTTCATTGCAGCGACAAAGTTCTCTCTGACTTTGTGCTTTATGTCATACTCTGAAAATTGATCCCGTTCCTCTTGGCTGCACGATCTTCCCACAGGGCAAATGTTGAGCATACCAGCTCGAAATTCGATAAAATTTCCTCGTTTTGCCGGTAATGTTATGTTTGAAAGATATCCCAGACAAAAATTGATGAATCTCTGCGACGTTTCTTCGCCTATATGCTTCACCATGCTCTCTTTACCGAGCAGTTTGCCACATTTATAACGCACTAAGCCATTTTCACAGAAAACGTAATCAAATTTATTGATCACATCTTCTCCTTTCATTTGTTTTGATATTTTAGCGAAATCCGATCCACCCACGATTCCGATGCTTGCTAGCGGTTTAATTTCTTCTTGAATAAACTTTTCCAAGTCATTCGTTATGGTTTGCAACGGTTTGGTTAATGTGCCATCGACGTCGAACAAAATTAATATTTTTTCGCGCGGTAACATTTCGAATGGAATCTTACTGTAGCACTTGATACCGGTGCGTAGTATGCGGTTTTTTACGTTTATTTAACGAATTGTTGTTGACCGCTCCTTTCACTCCGTAAAAATTCAGTTAGGTCGAGCTGTCAAAATGAGGGCGCCTGTGCCAACGACGCTTTATCTGCTGCTCTTATCAATAATTACTGCCAGCAAAGTAAACTCGCAAGCTCGCAAAAATGTGTTGCTTATGATATGTAAGTATAATATTATAATCAAAAATTTACCTTGGGAGATGAATAATTACTAGTATTTGTAAATATCACGACCTATCACCCGTCGGCGAAATTCAATTGATCAAACTAACTGTTTTACCGACGAATTTTAAAATGGCAATAATATTCCAATGAGAACTAATCGTGACCATTTAATTTTTTTATTTTCAGCCGATGATGGTGGGTTCGAAATTGGCGCATACAGAAATAAAATTTGTCAAACCCCTAATATAGATTCTCTCGCTAAAGAAAGTTTGATTTTTAACAATGCTTTCACTTCAGCAAGCAGCTGTTCCCCAAGGTATGGTAAAAGTATAAATAAAGCCAAGTGTGCTGCCCGTGAAAACTGTGGTAAATTAGGTATTATTGTTTTTAAAAAATGCCACAAGAAAACCTTTATCCACCTTACACCGTGGCAATGGTGGAAATGGATATCGAGGAGAGAACTTATAGTTCAATAATATTCCATTTAATAGTATTCTGTAAGCTGAAAACTGGTTCTTCTCTCATTCAGTCACTCAATTATTATGGGTTTGAATCCCAATGGTCTCTTAACACTTGGCCTGCGGGAACTGTAATATTACGTTATTGTGTACTCCGCGGTTATCTGCTAGACTCAGAACGTTCCGTGCTTCATATTTTAAATATTTTGACAGCTAACTGTAGTCAAATAC
>JAGVSQ010013208.1:0-11226 GCA_022683975.1 Rhyacophila evoluta
ACATACGTTTACTAATAAGTTAATGGATATAGCAATGGACTATTAGGGAACATAATGATAAAGTTTGAGTTAATTTTGACTTTTTCGCTTTTCGAAAACCATCTTGTCAAGTTTTTGGTCTTCCTTCTCTCCAACCATTTTTCTATAACTGTAACTATGCCACTGTAATTTATAAAATGTAGCTATTTATTTTCACGTTTTTAGATTTTGGGTCAATTTTTGAGCTCAATTAAGTAATGTGTAAAACTGTGTAAGTAGTAAAAGAAAAAATAACTTATTAACTCAAAAACATACATATCTAAAAATGTACTATTATATTTCTAAAATGAATCATATTTACAAGTACATTTTAAAGATATTCAAACAGATTTATACAACAAAATAAAAAAAATGAATCTATGACTTCTATATCCATATATAAACAACGAAAACTGTTATTAAACTACGGGAATCGAACTAGGATTGTAGCGTATATTTGATAAATACTATTGCCAAGTACAAGTTTATTAAACTGTTTAGTCTATTATATAGTGAATAATTTTACTACATTTATGTTTATGGTAAATGTGAAAATATATAGGCACAAGGTGTCTATAGCCTATCTAGATAACTCCACTTTGTGGAGAATCATGTAATCCATTGTCGCAGAATTGATATTCAAACCATATTTTATGGCAAGCGGTGCCGAAGAAAATACAAAAATCATAAAGGAAAATATACGAGCGCGTTTTCAGATATGAGATCGGTATACGATAGAATGGGGGCTCAGGGAGGCGGTGGACCAGATCTCCACCGGACGCGGATGCAACAGTTACCTGCTGTAGGATTCCAGCCATATTTTATCAAGATTTGCGGAGGTCGGCAACATCGAATTTATTTTTAAACTCCTCTAAACTATTAGTAAGTAAGTTATGAAGTCTTGCAAGATAAGAAAAATGTTTTACGAAGCCGAAAACCAGAAAATAATCTGAACGTATTTCTTATCTATATAGAAGTTGGAGAAAACTACGGAATTTCGCGGATTCTTTTCGCAATAACAAATTTCACGGAAGTGTTTTAAATTCGATGATTTATACGGAATCTAATTACATTATTATGTTAAGGGAAGCAGTATTAATCGTAAGTACTACATGTATGTACGTGAGTGGCTGTTAAGCGGGTGGAGAGATTGTGTAATTAATTGCATATCGCGTCATTTATCACTAAAATAATTAGACGTATATATGCAGAAACAATACAATAACAAACAGTACTACCTAGTACTTTTGAAATATGGGATTGGATACATACAAGTTCTATAATATACCATTATTTCAGAACGGGATTATTATCCAGGGATTTTTTCACACGCTCGATTTTTGCAGATACATAAAAAATGATATATTCTCAATCGATTTTTTTAATAGATTGAAGAAATGTCTAAATTGAGGTGAATCTTTTTGTACGTATAATATACACCCAATTAATTGTGAACTCTTCGTCATATACCGTGGGTATATGTATAGAAAAATGACGCGTGTATTAGCATGGTTAAAAATGAATTGATATACAAATCAACTTGTACGTTAAACTTTAATACCACCGAAAAAATATACATTTCTAAAAGCTATTTTTGTAAAAAACAAACTTATTATTATCAGAATCTCATTTGAGAATTTATAACAGCGTAGAATATCAACACTATTTCGAATTACCAGAGCCATTTAATTTGTATCTACGAGGCACATAAAACGGCCAAGCTCAGCGAAGGATTGAACGAGGTGTTAGACAAGGGTGGTATTGGAATAATTCTAGACTATGTATCTAGTTCTACAGTAGTCGATGTCATGTACATTTACATGTAAGCTGGCGAAAACTCGACGTCTTGTACATTACACTTGTAACATGTAGCACAAGCGAAGACGATCGCGAACAAGACACTGGCTGGGCGAACATCTGCGGGTACATCACCCCAAGAAAGATTAAATAAGCGAGAGGTTAGGAGCCGAAAAGTCACCCTTCAGAATGGGGTTGTCAAGCTATTTCCTTCTTTATTCGAGAATATTTTTTAATAATATACTGTACACATGTTTTAGTGATAATATCATCAAGTAAGGTCAAACGGTGAAGGCATTAAAGTGAATTGTTCAATGCTGAATACTTGTTGAATCATCATTTCCCATAGCCATTATTTATTTGCCCGAAGCTTCAACAACAAGATTTCATCAATTTCATTTCAAAAATCAAACGGACATCTGTCACCGTATTTATTAACCTTATAAAAATATAGTTTTACGAAGTTAATACCAAAATTACGACTGTTAAATAAACATGTAATCGATACATGAATTGAACAGTTACAGTCAAAAACATAATTACAGTTTTGATGAAGATATGTCAAAAGGAATTACGATGTAAAATCATAATTGAATAAAGCTATTCACTTATCAAATAGAGTTCACCAAATAAGTGGATAATTTGACTGATAAAAGCAAAATTAAACATCTTTTGACAATAATAATCTATTTTGAATTTAACATGAATTAACAGTTAGTAGAGTATATGAGTTACATTGTAGTCTATGGTATATTGGTAACTCCGTGTGCTTAGGTGCCAGAGATTAATATATCGAGGACTCGAATAAGGATGTGTAATATTCAATGGTGTGAGGCAGGATGGCAAGTGGATTGGAAATTAGTTGACAGCTAGTCACTGTCTAATAACAATATCTCAAAGTAAGTCTTTATAATGTAAACATTCGGAAATGGTAAAAAAATATTAATTATTTTGGTAATACAAGATTCGTATAAAAACCAAAAAAGATAATACATTTGTACAGAATGTTCAGCTCTCATCTACGGTCGACCTCTACGCCGTAGTGGTAGATAGTGCATTATTAGTTTCGCTAAGGGATTATTAACTTCCAAGCTGCGATAAAACGGTTAGGTCAAGAAAGCACGGCTTTTGAAGTCAACACGCGATTGATACATTACGCTGGAAAGCTTTTTCAAGTTTTATTCAAGTTAATTTTATTAAACGTATTTTTATAAATTGAAAACATTAACCAGGAATACCATAAGAAAAATAGAAATATGTGTAAGATTTTTAAAACGTCGAATGAGTATGTATGAGGATTTCTGGCAAATGAGTTTCAATAGAATCTATTCCAGGAATTAATGAACTAATACATATCCGTTAACGCTCATCCCCACTCACGCGGAAGAAAGCTAACTTAATTTCGTTGAAAATAGTTGTTGCTTTTCATATTAAAAACATAAGCTTTCCATTTTGGTGTAGAGTATTTGATAATTTCAGTTAATCTGTTAATTAATTATAAAGGATAAACGAATCAATAATATTACGAGTTGTTGCCTAAGTATTCCATAGAGGATTATTTGACGGTTCTATGATCTTGTGCCGTTCTCTAACAGTGATGTTACATGCATATTTAACATATCATTATGTGTATATTCGGTATTTATAAGCGAGGATATTTTGTATTATTTCCGCTCCGAAATTAGGGTATATAGATTTAAACACCACGAAGATGTCCGCTCTGAAAGTGGCGTGTATGAATTTCCGTAATGTGAAGACACGTTTGAGATTGAATGAAAAATTGGTTGGTAGGAACTTTATCAACCCAATGGGCATCCATCCTGTATTTTGGGGTTTTTAAGATTCCAACAGATGTGCGAAACGAATTTATAATCTCCGCCTTCGAAAGGCACACGCTTACGCCGGAGAGTACAGAAATAATATACATAGAAATACTTGTCTTTTTAATGAAGATATAATACTATTTACGACCTACGGATGAGATGTTTCATATTTTGTACCATACAAGTATATAAACTAATTAGAATATAATAGTAATGCATAGTTTTTAAATAATTTAATACTAAAGGAATTAATTGTTCTATTCAAAATCTGCATTTTCTTGAACTTGAAGAAAAAAATTATCTTAACATTTTTTTACCATGTCGAGTATATGGATCTACATAATGTAAAGATATCAACTTCGACAGTGGAATATATAGATCTCCGCAATGTAAGGACATCTATTGACAGATTCTAAATTTACATACCGTTAAAATATGAAAGTTTCCATATTTAAACTAGCAAATTTTATAACTATAAAATCCTAAGAAAGTCATTTACAAAAGTTTATTTCAGTGGCATGATGAGAAAATTCAGACAATGAAGCCGAGAAGCTGGAGCAGTAATAAATTGGCCTCAATCCCCCACCTCAAGCGAAAGCTCGGTGACGATTTTTCATTCATTCCCTGCGGTGAGGATTACGGTCTTAAAACCCTACAAGAGATAGGTAGCACTATTCTAAAGATTTTTTAAATAGTGAACGACTATTGAGATATTTAGGTGAAAGAAGAAAGTTCCACTTAAGCTTTATTTCATTTAAGCCTTAAGTTAACTAGTTTCAATGATTAAACCAGTTAAAAATACGATAAGTAAGAAAGTGTTATATTTAGTACTCAATGGATGTTATGTCTTATATATGAATGATAAGTTTATGCAGTTTTACGGTGCATAAATAATAAAAACAATGTATGTAAATTTATTTTTGAATTATATCAATGACATTTTAGTGCATATTGATTATCATTCATTGTCACGCGTTTTATTACGTGGAACATTTTTAATATTCTAATACTTATTTATCAATCGCTCAAACTAACAAGCATTCAGTTTCACGTTTTCAGGTTTTTAAAAATCCAGCAGATGTGGAAATTGCACTCGCAAACTCCGGATCCGAAGCCCGCACGCTATCCTCTTGGCTACCGGAGAGATTCATTTATTCAATTCATTAAAAAAAAACTGTTTAATTTATGTGTATTATAATTTCTTTAGGTACAATATTTTGCAAACTTACCATTATGAGCAATAGCCATGCGTCGTGTTTTAAAGGACCCGTAAGTTTCAAATATACTGAATTGTCAAAATTATGTGAGATGCTAATAAATAAATGCGCACATTGCTCAAAGATTTTGTAGCTCACCATTGAAAATGTTTTTAAATGTCTTAGATCTATTGTAATCGGTGGAGAGTAAGCTATAGTAATAAAATGAGTACATATACACTTTATGTTTGTTTAAATATTATATAATATTATTCTATAATATTAAAAATATGTACTGTAATAAGAAATTTGTGTGTATAAAAAAGTTATTCAAGTTGGCGAAACATCATTGGTGGCGGTCGTAAAAGAAAAACGTGAGTAATAAAAAATGACATAAAAATTATGCCACAAGATCGATTTTTAAGTGCTTCTGTTATGCGTATTAGTAAAAATGACAATTTAATTTTACGTATATAATATATTGCAAAACAACTATAAATTTTGCTTGGTTTGGGAGTGTGGGACACACTATAGTATAATCGAAAATGTTAAAAACTACGAACTTCGCTTGAATATATTATTTTGAAAATATTTAATGTAATATATTTTCAGATTACCGTGAACATTTGTGTAGAAATAAATTATAATATAAATAGCAAATTAGAAATAATAAGTGGAATTTATATTTAAAATATTACGACAACATTCCAAAGTGTACGATCGTTGATTGCATGTATGCCCCACAACAGATGATGGGAAACGAGTACTATATATATTATACATGGAAGTGCATTCGCAGAATATGAGTATTTGTATATATATATTTATACCATGTCCGCTCCGAAAGTGGAGTATATGGATCTTCGCGCTGTGAAGACATGTGTTGACAGATTATTGTTCACGAGAATTGGTTGTCAGACAATTGCTGAACCCAATAGGCATCCGGTCCTGAATTTTCAGGTTTTTAAATACCCACCATATGGCACGCTAACATCTACGCTATCGGGGAGACTCGTACATAGGATGAAACAAAAGAGGAAACTTGTATATTGTATTAATCTCTTTGTTTACCTCTCCGGCGGGCGAGAAGTAAGAGGATTCGTTTCTAAGCTGAAAGTTGCTGGTTTAGTGTCACAGTTAAGAATCTTTAAAAAATCAAAGATGCAGAACTGAATGTGCAAAGGGTTGACTAATAGCCTAAATATTTTATTCCGGATAAGTCTTCACGTTGCGGATATCTGTATACCACATTTATGTAGTGCATGCCTTTATACTCTAGTAGTCTATATTCTTCATTTTAGAAGAGCGAAGTGTCTTTTGCGTGTTGTCTCAAATCGTTTTATCTATCATTGATATACCTTCATTGAAAACCTCATGTAATACGTCAAAATCAGTGGCTTAATGTGGATCGTTATTACTACGCAATAAACACGTTTAACAAATGACAAAACTTAAATACTGTTATGACACCTATTGTAAAAGAGAAGTATTGAATTACATCATGTGGAGTATAAGGATCTGCACAGGGTGAAGATATCCACTCCAAAAGTGGAGTATATGGATCTTTGCAATATGAATATTTTTTCACGAGGATTGTTTGCCAAACAATTGTTCAACTCAATGGGCAATTAGTCCTGCATTTTTGTATTTTTTTTAATCCGACACACATATGAGGATTTAAGCCCGCATTCACCGAATCGCTAGACGCTCACGCTGACTTCTACGCCGTTGAAGAGACGTAGTTTTACGTGGGTCTAAAAATAAACGTCTAATTACTAATCCTAATCTTCAGGATAAACTTTCTGGGAATGATATTAACAAGAATACCGAGAAAGGTTTACGTAATCCGGCTTGATAGAAGTGCGGTAATAGCCTATCGGACATTATGGTAATTAATCTACCGTGGCTTGCGTTCAACACTATAAAATCTACCCCACGCCCTTCTCGCAGTCAAAATGTCATAGATAAACGAGTTCTCGTATATACAGTTCCGAATTGACTAAACGATAAGAAATTAAGGCCGACGGGACTTTTCACTGCTTTTGATATATTCGCGGCTGAAGTACAAAGTGGATTTCTTCCGTCCACAGTGGCATGACATTAAAAAAAATTCAATTTTAAAACAAATATTTTTTAACCACATCTGTGAAGCAAATTATTTTTTATGAAACAGAGACTATATTTTTTGTAGATAAATCTATATTTCATCGGTGCACCGGTTAAGAACCACTGGTCTAAGTTCAGTATACATTGTTTAAATTTAAGTGAATATATAAAAAGTAATAATTTGTATTTAACTATGAACTTTTGACTTTCATTATTATTATTATTATTATTGAAACTTTCATTATAAATATATCTTATTTTTTATTACGAATTAATACTTTCCGAGATGATGAATGACTCGATATTGTGGTACTTCTTTACCATAATAGTGTAGTTTATTATATGTGTTATTTTGTAATCAAATATCGAGTATACAAAAAAATAATGTTAATTTAACTATGTGTTGGTGTCAGATACATTATTAATGTCATTCATTATGATTTGAAGCGTATTAACAACACCTAGCTCAAGCAATAGGTACTTTCTCTCCACCCCTATTTTCCAATATGGCACTGTCAGAGCATAGCGGTCATCGACAATCCCTCGAGCGAATTCTTCGCCCGTTTAACATACAGTATTACTCAGCCAATTCTTAATTAAATTTCCATCCCTCGTAACTCATTGTTTGAATTTCTATCTCAATACCGTGATCAGTTTTGTAGAACTTTGCATATCAATCTGACATTACGTTCGTGTATCGGAAAGAGCAACAACACAAAGAGAAAATTCAATTGTTTTATATTCTGTTATTGATAAAAATCTTGCGTGCGCAACTGTTAGACTCGGTAGGTATTGCGAAACTATGACGGAAATGAAGCAAACGAACTAGCCGGCGGAAGTCGTGGTTGTAAGAAGGTACCGACCCCTGGGTTGAATAAATTAACTTTACAAGTAACTGAAATACTGAAGACACTGAAACCGACTGTAAGTCCCCACAATCGATCATGTTACATGTTCTAGTAATCTTAAATAGATATACATAATGTATAAACCAGTTCGCTACTACCATTAAAGTTAGATATGTGCGTCGCTGAATAGGTGAACACTTACGTTTTGTCGAAGCGTATGATAGCGCATTGGAAAAAAACAATAGAAATTTTTAAAAAATGGACGAAATCTTCTTAAATACACTTGGTTCAGTAGATAATAAACTGAGCTAATGCTCGATGATAATAACTAGTGGCATAAACGATAATTTCACGTTTTTTCTGACTAATAATTCAGTGACGAGTAGTTTTAAAGTTATTATAGTATACCATACATCGTAAATCTCTTTATGCCAAACTTCAGGTCATCACGTGGGCAGCTGCAAATAGACTCGAGTCTGGATAAATTCGCACTAATCAGTGAAATCGAGAGGTCGCCAATTTCAATTTAATTGTTATTATTTACTTGGTTGGATGCTTTAAAGTTTGTATAAAAAAGTATAGCACAATTTATTGATTTCGTTCAGAGCTTTGTGGCGTACACACGCAAATACACGTGTACGTTAGGATTTCAGTTATATGTGAAGTATTTCCTATTAAGTATATCACAATTTTTATATATCATACGCGTAAGCTCGATAAAAAATATGCGTGTGTGTATAAGAAAAGCATTTACCCAAGGGAGAGCTAACAAAGCAATTAGTATAAAACATTGCATGTTGTAATAATAATGACTGTGCTTACATAAGCCCAGCAAATTTTTAATTGTTCTACATAAAATGTTTAATAATTTCGAATAAAAAAGAGACAAAGGATAATAAAACAAAGCTCGTAAAATTAGTTAAGAACGCAATTTAGATAAAGCGATTTTTTTTTCATGAATAAATAAATGAAAAAAGAATGATAGACGTATTAGGGGTATTTATTTAAGGGAAGACTTTTCGGAAAAATATTTACAAATTTGACATTATATATTGTTTATATTTTCAAAAGAGTTTATAATAATTTTATCGTAATCTGTGTTCACAATTAAACGTATATAACACAGCTCCTTTGAATCATGTCGCTGAAGAAATTATTTTAGAAATAAATAAGGTAAATTCTATTAAAATATTATACATCTCAATAGAAATTTAATAGACGTGGCTTTCATTGTTTATTATTATACCATGTTCGCTCCCAACGTGGAGCATATGAATCTACACAGTCTGAAGAGCCCAACTCCGAAAGATGAGTATATTGATCTTCGTAATGTGAAGACGTCTTTGGACAGATTATTTTTCACGAGAATTGTTTGAGAGACAAATATTCAACCAATTATTCATCCAGTCTTACATTTTCGGATTTTTAAAATCCGAAAGATGTGGAATCGATTCCCGCATTCCCCGGATCACTAGGCGGGCGCCCTACCAACTACGCTACCGGGGAGATTGATATTTCATTACTTATAAAATATAATTATATTTAGATTGCTATAATGAAATCAATTGTGTATAAGACAATCGATGTATTTCAAAAAAATCGTTGAACGTATACATATAATATAATACATTAGTACTTTAAATTATTTAAATACTATAGCATGAGATTTAACTGCGTTGTAAGAAAAAAGAATTGAAATGATTTTCATGGCAATTTTACCAACATATTTATATAAGTTTTACTTATAAAATATGTTGTAATAATTAAAAGAAATATATTTAATAGTTACATTAATTATATCTAATATATATATTACATCATTAATTAACGAATATTAATTTAATATAGAATCGTAAACCATATACATCGTGGTATCCGCGGCAGTTTATTTCAGTAAAAGTGGATTACGGCCATTGCTGAAATTTTAATCCTTTCAAAGACATCCGGGCATGCATACAAACCGCGCAAGTAAAAGCACTTTATATGTTCAAATCAACAAAAGTGCGGTTTCATTACATATAATTGAACTTTGGTCCCGTTGCAAGCTTTGATTAAAATCTTTTAAAAGCTCATTTTGCCACTGTGACTAAAAAAATATTAAATAAAAAAAACACATTTTTAAAAAATTGGTATACACACAAGAAACAGTCCAATTCTAACGTATAGGTTACGTTATTTTAAATTAAACTTCTCCAAATTTTGACGTCAGTTAAATTAAATAGATTTTAAAAGAGCTTTTTGTACAAAAATAAAATATACATATCTAATGACAATATAGAAAACATATTATTCTTAGTAGTATTAAATCACGCACGTGTCATATAATACGACATATTATTAATGTACGTGGGATTTTTGGAAATACTAATTCAATGTAATAAATAATCATATTAATATTTATAAAGGAATCTAACAAATAATTCTATAAATTCGTGCCAAGCTGTTAAGTCTACCACATGTCTGATATTAGATATTAAATCGATAGCAAATAAATTTAGCATACAGAATATAAACTCGGTTTATGACTGTAATTTATTATCCAGAGCTAAACACAAAAGCTCTTAAAAATATTTATACACTGTTAATGGTGTCACAGTCCATTGTTACGTTAAAATACTGCTATAAAACTCGTACTCTAGTACTCAACGTTGTTTAATGTTTAATCTATTAAACTTGCATATTTTCAAATATAAATTTAAATGTTCTGATAGTATGCAAAATTCAGCTCAATCATAAATTTTTTTTTTTTTTAATATTCGCCCCAAAAGTGGAGCATATGTATGTATCTACACAGTGTGAATTCGCTCGGAAAGTTGAATGAATATGTATTGTATATCCGTAATGTGAAGATATGTCTTGATAAATTATTTTTCACGAGAATTTCTTAGGAAAAAATTTCTCAACCCAATGGGCATCCAGACCGCCATTTCCAGATGTTTAAAAATCCGGCTGTTGTGGGAATCGAACCCGCATTCCCCAAATTGCTAGGGGCGTACGCTTACCTCTACGCTATCGGGAATACCGATTATGACAAATATTTGTAATTTTTCAGAATCATCACTATATTATTGTTGGCAAGCGTTATCTCGACTACCCCGTAAAATGCTGGGGAAGGGCCGAGAACTATGTTAAATGTAGAAATATGGATAATTTATCATTACCGAAGTAATCATTGCTTACTGGCTATGGTGAATTAGTGTTTTTATAACTGCTGTGTTATATTGTATAATTTCTTCCCATGCAACGATATTTAAAAAAATGTGACTTCTCGTTTTTTAAGTTTTTGCGTGATGAAATATTATATTATTAATATTTTTGACTGATGGGGCATGATGGAAAATGATTTTAAATTATTTAGAAATCCTAATTTTATCAAGCAATCTATCTAAATTCTAAATTATTTAAAACTGGTAAACTTCCATATGTGAGATCACTGTT
>JAGVSQ010013209.1:0-11225 GCA_022683975.1 Rhyacophila evoluta
CCATACACCCGCAGGTACAGAAGTCTCAGAAATTTCTTCTGAACCCTCTCCACCAATAGCTATTACGGTTGTTATAGCCATTGGCGTAGCTACCGAAGACTAGTTGAAGCAGGTTACTCCAGGCGCAGATATCAAGAGGGCGCAAAATTTTATTGGGAGCGGGGCAAGTAAAGCAAAGTTAGTGCGATAGTAGTGGCGGATTTATACAATATATAGGTGCGCGCCTGGGGCCTCCAAATTGCCGGACTAGATAATGTGAGACCTAAAAAAACGAAAAACTGTAGGGGGCACGACGATTTTACTTGCTCCCGGGCGCTAAATTTGTAGCTACGCCACTGATTACGACATTTTTATGACTTGAATACCTCATGTTCCTCACATATTCTTGATATTGGTGTCACAATTGAAATAGCCATCTTCAAACTGTATATACTTTTAGAATTATAACTGAACATATTTGTTTAACCATTAATAGATAAAAAAATATTTCAAAATATATGAATGTTTTATATTTAATTTTTATCCCTGTAGAGCAGGAGTGACCAAACTTTTATGATATTTGAAAGTCTACTACATTTTTGAAACCTCATATCGACCACCATCAAATATGTTATTAGTGGTTTATTTATATTTTATAAACAAAAAAAACGAAAATCTAGCCCCATGTATTTAAATATTTATGAACATGAATTTCATAGACAAACGCCTTCACCACTAGCTATATGATAAGTGACAATGTTTATTCATAAGAATTAATGCAACAATTTAACTCATACCATTAACAATAAATTTGTTACGCTAGAAATAAAATAAAAATTATCGTTCGAAATTTGAAATCGATAAAAGACTGCTGGTGAAATGAGATAACTTTTTCCCACGCAAGAAATATTTTCGTTTTTATTTTAAATCGTTGATTTACATTTACTGGCATCTGTCTTGAGTAGCTGTTAAAGAAACTTTTTGGAGAACAAATTCTTAAACGCTTTAGAAGTCATATAATTCAAACAGAGCGCGTGATAAACTTTTGAAAATAATTTTACTGCTTGACCATAGATGGCTTTTTTTTTTTTAATAAGAATTGACTTCCTACATCCTGTGATATAAGTTTGAATGATGCATACTCTCATTGGATCAATAAAAACAAATTCCATAAAAAAGCATCCAAATAAATTTATTCAGTCTTATCACATTTAACAAAATAAAATATCACATGGTCACTATTTCATACCACTGTTTGCAACATAAAAAAATAAGTAAAACAATGTTTCTTTGTATATTTCCAGGGCCACATCGTGGGTAGGGAGCAGGCTTTATTTGATATTCTTCTATCTCGTAATTGATTTCATTTGTATGGTGCTCCTACTCTATTACTTAGAGAGCACAAAGCGTACATAGATGACTTTTATTTAAGTTCACCTAGCTAAATTAACCAAAGTAATAGACTGAATCTTAGGAAGCCAACATGTCCTTGTTGATGCTAATCACATTCTGTGGGAATGTCCAAGAATATGTACGGTGTGGGAAGAGTTAGTCAAGTTGGTTCAACCAGCTGTTGGACTCATCAAGCTACCTGACTTGGTTACCACAAGGCCAAATTTCATTGATTTTAAAAAGTTTGCGGCATCATACAGCTGACGTGATGATCTCTTTACATAATCGCTTGAACAAATATGTCTCTATTTATCATTCTATTTTTAACTTCGGCAGACTTGAGTGCGTACCAATCTAAGTCTTGGGTAATTATATCTTGTCCCGAGACATTCCCATCAAATAAAGTAAATTTGTAATGTAATTTTGAGAAAAATGGACTTATGGTATATATGAACTACATGACTCTCATATAAAAAGATACTTTGCAAATATATCTTCTATCATAAAGATATAACGTGTATCCAAACATTACAATTTGGATAGCGCTCCGACAAGATCACATGGTTAACAAACATTTCTTATAAATAAAGCTGTCTAATTTTTTGTAGTGCTATCTTTATGTCTCAATCGAAGGTTTTCAGTTAGTTAATACCGTAACATCACAATGAATCACTGCGTCTCTCGATGATCCCACATATATTGACAAAAACTATCACGGATCCACAAAGCTTTTTTTGCACAATTTCCACGACTTGCACGTCCATAACATGCATTGTTAAGTATTTTCCATTCTTGTTTACACAAACTCACATTAATATAATCAGGATCATTGTCTCCGTCCATATCTCGAACTATATTATGCAACAAGCAAACAGTCTTTATAAACCTTTCACATTTTTCAACGCTGCTCATTTCGATTGTACGTTCCACAATTTTCCACTTCATACACATCAAACCAAAAGCACTTTGAATACAATACTTAGCTTTTAATAACTCTAGATTAAAATTCTGCTTTTTTTCATCTTTTTCTTTTACTTTCTTTGGATACGGTTTTAACATGTACATTTTTAATGGATATGTGTCAGTTGTATAAATGACGTTTGGCAGAAATTTTTCATCAAATGGGAGCTTTTCATCACACGGAATTCGCATAATATCACGCTCAAGAGTCATGCACAAATCAGAACTTCCGAATGTTCCTCCGTCATCAGATATTTGCGATACAACTTCGGCTGCAATGAATTTATAATGAGCATCAGCCCATCCTTGAAGAAGTAGATGACAGAATTTATTGCTTTTGAAATAATTCGCATCGCGGTCCGTAGGCTGTCGTATTTTACAAATCATATCTTCAACAGCGCCCACACAATTAGGTAATCGATATAGATTATAGAAGTCTTCTCTTACCTCCCGCAGTTGTCTTTCTGTAGGAGCAGGCATATGTGTTTCACCAAGCTCCGTTAATATTACATTGCAAGTTTCGGATACCAGTTTTGCACCTGTTGATGATCCTATTCTGAAAGCTACCGCAATTGAAGCCATACTATTACCTGTTGTGAGATATCTGAAAATGGAAATAATCTCAATCAATAATATTTGTACTGCGATCCACTAACGACTCATTTCTTCAGACAAACTTCAATAAGTTAAAACTAAGCGTATGGTTTTAAAATGGCATAAAAATATATTGTGTTCGATATTAAATGTAAATACACCCCATTCACCTTTTTACATGGGGAATACGTTCCAAAGGACACCACAATACGGTCATCATAAAAAATGATAAATAGGTTCCGTCAAGTGTACTAAATTTTACTTGGAATCAGTTCATTTTCACATCATATAATGTATCAATTCACGATGTATTCAACATTATACATCAAATAACATACTCAAATTGTCATTCATGTCATTACCAGACAATAAACACGGCTATTTATTGCATTTTTTTGCCGACAATTCACTGTAGTAAATTTTTGGCACTCACTTAAATAAAATATCCAATCAGCACTTTTACCCTATTTTTTTTCCATGCAATTCCAATGAAACGTAGAAGTATGGGTATGTATACATGTGTTTTCTGCTTGCCAACATAAGAACGGATTTTAGCGAAACATCAGCGACTAACTTCATTGACCAACCTGAAACCGAGCTTTACCACTTTAATAACATACCAACTAACCTCAAAGTAATAAAAAGTCGCTCAGCAGTAGATTTGGTCGAACACGGGCAGGACGTGTGCACACGCTCATTTATCTTTTCAACTATATAATCAAAAGTATTAATCGACATCTTAGTGTATTCGTAAAAATCTCCAGGGCTATTTCTCAAGTCTTCATACATTCTACTGAATTCTCCATTATTGTTGCGTTCTTTGGCTGTAAATCGCGCCATCCGCAATCTTTTTCTGCTGGTTATAATATTGCATCTCCAATATGAATTTTCTGATAATACCGCTAAATCAATCAATGAAAGCGGCATGTTTAGTTTTCGAGTTTTTTCTAAGTTAAACTAAATTACGTTTACATAAACAAAAAATTAGCAACAAACAGAGTTTACATTATTTGAAACACTGTCAACTTAACATTCTCGTTAAAGTCTATTGTCTGTGGTCTAAAGAAATATATTATTTATGGCTATTTAGTTTACTATTCTTGTACACTCGAACTTAGAGTATTTTCGTTTATGGTTTTATTGGTTAATAATTTATTAATTATTAATTTATAAAATTAACATTGAATGTATGTACGGAAAACTTTATAATTAAAATAATATGGTTGTGTTTATATACGTATTTTCCATATATTTTAAAATTTCATTATCAACTGCATAGTTTCACAAATTGCAGCAAATATTTGATTCAGTTAGAACTTTATTTCCTTCAATATACATTTGATGAAATTGGTTTTTATAGAAGAAATAAAGAATAGTGTGCTTGGAATCTTTTTCCATTAATAATTCAAATCAGTCAAAATTTCAGTTGAAACCTTATTATTTATTCCATATGGTCAATAAGTCAACCAAAGCAGTTTTTGTAAAAAATATTCTAATCTGTAAAAAAACAATAAGGTATAATTAATTAAAAAAAAAAAATTAATATATTTTTCATTATTTTATTACACAATAATATACATTTAATTTATTAAAAATACATACTTACTTGGTCTTATATGCTGTTTTATTTTTTTAAGTTAAGTAATTATTTGTAAAATCAGAATCAAAACTTTCATTAGTTTACAATATAATATAAAATCACCTGCGTCAATAATTAATATTTGAACAATATCATTTGTTTTGATTGGGAAAATGCTTACAGGAATATTATTTTGTTATATTTTAGAATATGATTTTAACTTGTACAAAATATATTTTTATGGCAATATATGGTTTCATGGAACTTCGATGAAATAAAATTAATAATTTCAAATACTTGTACATTTTAGTTTGTTTATATTATTTAAGTATTATCATAAAAAAGAAACAAGCTTGAAATTATATTGGCGAAGAATGCATATAACTCCAAATTTATTGGGACTTATACAGTTTTTGGTTGTTTCTAGAACATTACAAAAATATCTTAATTATTAAAAGATCAAGGCTAACCTGAGAAATATTTTTATGAATAACACCAAAATATGCTATATTCAGCTTACGTCTATTATGTCTGAGATTTAAACAATTGCTTAAAACCAGGGTTAGTAAAATAGATTTTTCATCTTTACTGCTCCAAAGCATTGAAATATAAATAATGTAACATATTTATGAATTAGTATACTGTGGAGCATTATATTATAAAATAATTCGTTGTCATACATATTATGGTAGGTAAACTAGAAAAATAGACAACTTCAAAAAATACTATAAGGTATTTGTCGATAAAAGCTTATAATTATATAAATTTACAACAACAAACTTACTGTTGATTGAGATTTTTTGTGATCCTCAATTTTAAAATCTTATAAAATAGGATAGTTTAGTAAGTAAATGTAATAAATTAAGAGAAAATTTACAATATTTGAGTAATTAAAATTTACAGAAAATAATGGAAATATTTAATATGTATTAAAGTACATTTTTCTCTGCAGAATTGAGTTTAATTAAAATATTTTTTTGCATAAACTAACGGCTTTAGTCTGATTTTGAGTCACAGATAGACATGTATTGAAGATGGACATTTTTGATTTGTCATTTTTTGTTTCTTATTTAAATAAATTTGTATTATTATCATTTTAGATCATACAGCATGTAGTTAGACCAAAACCCATTTCATCAGCGTCCTTCGATGTGATGTATTCTCGTTTTTTTTTTTTCTACCGTCATCATTTTTTTACACATAATATTTCAGTATATATCATAGTATAAAGAATCAATGTACTGTATATTAAGTTTGTCAACTTTGGCTCCATAAGTATAGTAAACATTTCTTTTGTATGCTTACAAACAATACCTTTAACTCTCACAAGTATCAAAATTAAATCAGACCTCAATAATCATTATTTAAAAATGTTACAGGAGCATCTTCTCCAGATCTAGAATTAACTAGAAGAGTAAGATTCATATTTTTGATAAATTCTATTATTATCAAGTTGAATACAATGCTGGTTCAAATTGCTTCTAAATATATAATTATATCAAAGTGTTCTCATCCTAATTTTTAGCCATTAAATCTCTTTAAAGTACTTCTCATTTGCAACTGTTTAAAAGGGATTTAAATTTAAAATGATGAATAGAAGAGTTTGACGAGACAGTCAAATTCCGTTATAATGAAACTCGTGGGTCACCCGTTTTGTTTCATTATAATGGAATGTAACATAGGTATATCCATTTTTCCGGTCCATCATGATATATATTTTGTTTGTTAAACTGAAAATTGTGTTATTTCGGTATTCGCTATAGCAAGATTTAACTGTATTTGTTACAAAACTGGACTTAATGAAAACCAAATTAAAGGAAATTAATTTGTACAAGATATTGATGTACTGTTGTCATTACATAAAATCATTTACATTTACCGTCCTTATTGATAGTGCTGTGACAAAGAACTATTTGTGTCTAACCGCGGCTGTGGATATTTTGTGTAAAATCGCTTCATGTCTTGCAATAAGAAGACAATGTTTTTATAGTGTAACAAGCATTGTTGGTTAGTGCCTAGAAGGTATCATTATAGAATTCTGAATAATTTGTTAAAAAGTATATGGATATAAAAAGCCAACTACTTTTTTAGAATTTTTCTTAGTTTTTAATACTTACCATTTCATAAGTAGCAATTTTGCATTGGATATCCGCATATATTATACAACAAAAACATGTAGTTTTGATAGAATTTGGCAACTTCTACACGGCTTTCTGTGAGACATATTCAAACTAGATTACATATAACAATTTGGAAATTTTAAAAGATATATTGAATAGAAATTATTACGTTCTTGCTGGCTTACATGCCAAGAAATAAATTGGTCAAAAATATTAGGTCATGTAAGGATAAGTTAGAGTTGGAAATTATGCATGTTAGGTTGGTAGTGGTCGTGTTTCGATCGCCCTGTCCTATTGGAGAACTGCGAGTAGGTGTCAGCATCGACGTGGGACATGTGCTGGTGTTGATGGGCATGTGGATGCATCAGAAGAACTGGCTGAAGAGCGAGAGACTTTCTTGAACCTGATATCGACATGGCGTCTGTCACATATGCGTTGTTTACTTCACCTGGAATTAAAAGATTTTTTCATTGATGATTAATATTACAATTGATTAAATGACTTTCTCACTTTATATTACCTAGATGGAGCATATGCACAGGTAATATGTATTTATATGTGTATTTTATAAGGTGTCCATCTCCAAGCTGTTTTGCTACATCTTACGGTCATGTTATAATAAAGATGACAGTAAGATTATAGATTATATTGACTGTAGAAAAGAAAAAGGACCTAACTCACACATAAATCTTTTTACACGAGGCATAAAAAATGTACATTATATGATTTAGAGCCAAAGTCAGCATAGCAATTAGACACAACCTTAGAGTACACGAAGACTAAAACTAGTGTTTTATTACTCAATCTTATATTATTTTAATAAGTTATTTAAGAAGGACTAATAATATAGATGTGGTGAAATTCTTTTTCCTGGTCACAAATTTGAGATCAATCCATTTTTCAAACATAAAAGCTAAATTTAAATACTTATTCAGGATTTGCAGCTTACATCTTTTTGATAGAACGAATATACATTGTGATTATTGAATAAAAGCTAATTTGAAAAAACTGAGGGTTACATTCTTTTTCTTTTCTATGGTCGATATACATAAAAAAATCATCATTTTAACAATTTGTAGTGCAAAAACAATGATCAATTTAAAAGTTATTTTTTAAATTTTAAATTTAAATTATTCGTGAATGAATAATGCTTATAATGCTTTTCCACATTATTTTTTTCTATTAAATTGCAAATTACATCACATTTTAAAATGTAATGTAATTTGCAACATAATTTTAATTTCTCGGAAATCTCGACCCACACATTTACAAGCTTGCGAATTGGGCAACATTTCAGTTGACACAATTCTTTTATTTACCATTGGGTAAACAGCGATGTGGGCACATAGACAATCGAAATGCACGCAGATAAAAAAAATACATTAATTTCACGCAGAATGGTCTCGACGGGAAAATTGAGAGCAGCATGCAAACTCAAGAATCATCATTCATACTAATTAATATTACTTCATAATTATGTTACGTCTAATCGTGAACAATGATTAAAAAATACCACGCAATAATGTTACGTTGTTTTAACGCAATTGTTGAAACAGAAAAGATGTGCAGCCACTGGTTTGTGTTGATGTAAATCAGGGGCGGATAAGACCGGTAGGATACCGGAAATAATCCCGGCAGGATAACGACACGCATAGACTTTTTAATATCAGCAAAAATTAGAACTATTTAAATTAAATTAATTGTATTTTAAATTTGAAATGTATGATTGAAAAAAGATTTTAAATTGTCTATTTGAATTTCGAAAAGTTCTATTCTCAACAAAGTTCGATATTAACATGGCTTAGTTAGAATAGAAATTATGCACACTCTAGGGCAGTGCTTTCTTAAATTTTTCATGTCAAGTCTCCTCAAATTAAAAAAAAAAACAATAATCAGCGGCCTTCGAAAATTAAATTTAAAATAAAAGCTTACAAAAATGATAGCGTTGGAAATATTCAATAGCTTGAAATCAGCGAGCAAAACAAAAAAAGTGTTGGTAAGGTGCTTCTGAGCTATGAGGAGCGGCTCACGTTCCAAACGCTATAGTATACGCCCTCATAACGGGTGGTGAATAGGAAAGTATGATATATATTATGACAAGTCTCAATTTTTTTAAATGTTGACATTAAGTCATAGATTTCTTTTTATTTATTGTACTTTATTTGGCTGTGGTATACTAGGTATTATTTTGTCATGAGCTATATTTACTACAGTAGAACCTCAATATAACAGACTAATGAGGTTGATAAGTGTCCGTTAAAGTCTAAAGTCCATTATATTAAAAGATGACTTTTCAAATGCGATTTTTATTAACACTTGGGATCTAACACTTGATCATTTATTTCTTAAAGGCCTATTACACTACACAATTTCAAGGCACCCTTACCCTTACTAAGTGCGGTGTAATAAGACTTAGGCACTTAAAGCACATATAAGAGACCAAGCACACTCTGCAGTAAGAGCACTTAATATTGTGTAGTGTAATAGGCCTTTTAGTTAAAGTCGGTTTAATTTATGACTATGATTTTTCGAGTTGACATCTCATCATATTTATGGTTAAAAATAGTACTTGAAAAAATATATTTATTACCTCAGAAAGTTTTACATAAGAATGTTCTTTGTGTCATGAGACTACAATAAATATAACTGTATTATTGTACAAATAATTTAGGAACCAAAGCAATTTTAAATGTCTATTGGTGAGACATTATGCCTTTCCACAGTCCTTTAGTAATTAATGATCCATAAATACACTTATTTTTAAATAACCAGTAAGGCCGCGGGCACTATAGCAGAGCGACGGCAGCTAAGCGACGGTAACAGAGATGCATAATAGCTATAAATAGGTGAGTGAGTAAGCGAGCAAGTTCGGCAGTGTGACAGCACGTTGTCGTCACAAACACTCACTTATTTATAACTATTTTTCATTTTTATTACCCTCGGCCTAAAAGGCCGATTGCACTACACAATATTAAGTGCTCTTACTGCAGAGTGGGCTTGGTCTCTTGTATGTGATTTAAGTGCCTAAGGCTTATTTGACCGCACTTAGTAAGGGCAAGGGTGCCTTGCAATTGTGTAGTGTAATAGGCCTTTAAGTCTACACTGTCCAAAGCATTTTTTGACTTGTTTATTGACGTTGTAACTATGGGTGTAAAATACTTAATTCGTTTTGGTTTCTCATAATGGCGTCAATACAAGTATGAATGACTCGCTTTGTTCTTGCTAAATACTTATAATAAATAATTGTTTCGTCATTTTTATACAGAAACTATTAGCTTCCGCATATTTATTGCTTGGTAAAAAATATGATTTTTAAATAAAAAAGAATTTTAATTCTTAATTTTTTTAAATTCGAGTGTAAGAGTTACGACATGACGCATATCACGTGCAGAACATTGTTCACAAGCGTGATACTCTTTAGCTTTAAGCGTGTCTAACATTGGCATGATGTTTTTAACAATTTTCACAGTTTACCGGAAATTGTTTCAATTATATCGAGGTGTTTAGTATATTATTATTTTAAAATGACGTTTAATCTATATATATATATCCGAAACTATGGATATTTCTTATAATTTAGAATTCAAATATTCTTTTACTAGCATAATGTTTGATATCAATCAAATCTATTTCAAAATATCTTGTTATGGATGGGTAAAATATATTTTCTTCCAATATGACAAGTCTGTGAAAAGAGAACAATAAATAAATTCTAATATATTCACAACTCAACTGTAAAACACTTTTTCTTCGTTTACAGACAAAAATCTCAAACGGTATTGTCCAATACCAAAAAATTCTCACAGTTTAGTTTCAGTCTGTGATAAACTCTGAATGAGGTAGTTCAAATTGAATGTTTAAATAATAATTAATACATTTATATATATAATGTATATTAGGGGGACCGGAAAGAAACCAAAATTGAATGATGATTTACTGAATTTTGGAGTCTGATTCTCGTGAAACTATCTCAGAACTATTTTTAAAATATTTGGCCGATCATGATCAACATTGTCGTCATTGCAGAAAAACCTTCATTGCATCAGTAAATTTTATAATTTGGGTTCCACACGAATTATCACCGGCTTCACTAAAGCACCAATGAACTATAAGTACGTTTTTCATTTCCACGCAAAATAGACTTAGAATTACGAAGAATCATTACTTGTGACGTCAAATTGGTGCTGTGCAGGGTTCAGGGTGGGCCAGAGCGCCACCCTGCCACTTTTGGACGTGGAAATTACTTTTGAAGCAGACTAAACAAATATCTTGAAGTCTTTTTTAGCTGGAATAACAATGTATTTTAGTAAAGATCACCCAGAAAAACGTAATAGAACTTAGATTCAAACTACTACCCTACCCAACTTATAGTAGGCGATATTATTTCCCATAATTAATTTTACGCAATTATAGCTTATAAAATGGTAACAATTTTCAATCATTATATAAACGAAACGATAGATTAAAATTAATATATGCGGACATATTATCCGCTTAAAGTAATCATTATTAAATTGCCTTTCACTATGTAATAATGCTGAAAGGCGAAGCTAACAGTGATCTCACATATGGAAGTTTACCAGTTTTAAATAATTTAGAAT
>JAGVSQ010013210.1:0-11225 GCA_022683975.1 Rhyacophila evoluta
TGCATTTAGGAATGAAAAACAGCTGATGCTCCCGATTTCTTAGGTAGTTATCAGGTGCATACAGACCAATATTAGCCAGAGCGGCAGAGATATCAATAAGACCACGCATAAGTCGAAAATAATGCGTCGCCAAATATTTATCATAAATAGAAAGAATGTAATTATTTTTCGTTTGCTCTCCTCTTTACCATACGCCAAGTACCACGTCTGTGATATATGCATATACCATGTCGTAATGAACGTAAATCGAGTTCAAAGTGTTAAGAGTATCTAGTATGAATCTACCCGTAATATGGCCAGTATATCAATCAGCTCCTAAATATTGGTTCTAATTACATTCACCCTTGAAGACAATGTTTTGTACAATACTTTGACTATGTTGCCAATTTGAGGATGTCTCAGCAAGGTGACGTCAGATCAATTTTAAAAAAGCATTGAAATACAATTTTACATAGTAAATAATATATTAACGTGCATTTGAGATTTACTTATAAATTAACAACTTCATTTTATTCAAACAAAACTATGGGTTCATGATCATGTATCACCCATTTTAACTGTCTTTCATATATTGCTTCGCTGGAAATAACAAAGAAATATTCGAAGATTTATAATTATTATGCTTCACTGGTATTCATTAAATTTGATTCAAATACACTTAAGAAAAATATCTTTACAAAATAATAAGAAACAACAAAAATAATGATGTTACCAACCTTTTGCGATTAATAATGAAAACCCACGCACGAACTTTTTTATGAGGATAATACAATTTCACCGGGAAATCATTTCCTTCGCCTTATACATTAAAAATCTAATACAAAAAAGTTTAATATCAAGTATTTTTATTGTATAATCCCACAAAAACATTATATATCACATAATATTTATTTTGGCACGTTTATTATTGTACGTAAATATTATTGGTTTTTAGGTTATGTTTTGACATTTAAATTTCTGGGTTATGTTTTTCGCGCGCTTTATTGCCGCACATTCGACACGGCCAACGTGCAGCACCTACATTCCGATATTGAATTTCAATTTGAAAAGAATGCAACGAGTTGTCGAGCGGTAGGTGAGCTGTCCATGGTGGGTATAATACAATACAGCTACCGTGCTCACTGGCTCATAAAAATAACGCAAGACACCTTAATTATTACTTGTTCTAGTGTGCTAAAAACAATTAAAAATACGAGTGTTAAAAACTGCATTACAAAATATTCCATACGTGCATTTGTTTTTACGCAAAGATGTGCCCATTGGAACGGTAAAACATTAATAAATGCAGGTGTATTGCGATGCACTGACATGCTTAACCCTTTGATATATTGTTGTTCGTGAATCGCGATAACAACGAAAAATGGTAACATCAATCAATTTGCGTCTTTGAAGGGCCGCGCCGTGCTATTAATCAGATTATGCACCGCTCAAAAGCGACTCAATATTATAGGCGCCAAAAAAAATCGCCAGTATTTTCTGTGGGAAAATATTTGCAAAACAAATACACTATAAAAAATACGATAGAGTAGAACCTCTATATGACGGACAAATTTCCAGTCAAATGTGAAAATTATTAAAAACATGTTCAATTGCTCCTATGAAACTCTACAGCTATTTTAAACATTTGTAAATAATTGTACTAAAATCATCATCAGCTTTGGATGGCATTTTTGGATGAAGGCCTCTCTTTGCTTCCCAAACTTTTTTGTATGATAGCACCTTAACTTAGATTACAATAATCCGCAGTCCCCGAAAAATGAATTCTCATAGATCTAAAAAAAAATAAGTTGATAAAATATCTTATTTCTATGTCTGTCGAAAATTCTTTCTTAAGTTGGCAGCACAAAAAACAACCCCATAGTTTAAATATCTTATCAGCACTTTTACCATTGAATTACTTCTCAGAATTATGTCTTTTTTAACTTTCACGCATAATACTGTTGTGGAACTTCCTTCCAAAATTATAGCTTCTTTTTTATGTTTTTAGCTTTTGCTCAAGTTAAAATATATTCCAAATAACATTCAATTATAAGCAAAAAAAATCTGAACAATTTCACTGCACCCCATAGATATCTTATAGCCCACAGTTTGAGAAGCACGGAATTAGACCACCATACACTTCCATCAATAAATATTTCATTGAATTTGAAGACAGCATTTGAGTATTACATCACCTATTCAATAGATACATATAATGTATATGACCAATGAGTCGTATAGTTCCTACCTACCGTGCACATTTTGTCAAATTTTAACTAAATATGAAGGTTTATTCTAGTCTCTATTCAATATCATAATCAAAAGTCGATAAGTTCCCAACAGTAATAGAACCCTATAAAAAGTGGATTGAAAATTACGAATTACCTATTATTATCATAAATACTCCTAAAATATAAATAAAGCAATTATTTAATTTTACTCTAAACATCCATAATCCAATAACGGAACCTACAAAATAATTCACTAGATTTTATAAAAAAAAAGATTAAGTAACAAACGAAAAAAAAAACCATTTGCCAACATTTTACCAAAGTGCACTTATGGTAGATAGGAACTAGACAACTCCCTTGTTTGACAAGACTTGTTTATCTAGGTACCATATCTTGCATATCTCAAGTTAAAATTTAATTTTGAAAATAATAACACTACTACGGAGTGAGTACTCGAATCATGGATTAGGACCCATCTGTTATTTATAGATATTAAATATATTTATATATATTATAGGTAAGATTCGATAAATGTGTCTATGGTTTCTAAGCATTCACTGACAACTTGCTCACTTGGGTGAAAAAAAATTCTGCATAGATATAATACGAATTAAACAACGTAAGAAATCAAAACACATACATTTCATACTTCATTTATTATATTACAAAAAAAAAAATACAAAACAATATATTACGTACTTTGGAAAATTAAAATACTAATATTTGTACAGTGAAAAGCTTGTAGTCACACCGATCTCCTATAACCATTTCTACATGCATATAAAATATCCATTAGTCATAACCTTAACAATAAATAAACTTATTACTGTCCTAATTTTTCTCATAGATAATAATTTTTTATTTCAAAAATTATTTTTTCTATTTTCCACAATAATCTAATAATAATAATAATTAAATAATCTAATCAATAAAGTAAAACCTAAGCAAACCCATGCTGTAAGAGTATCAAACTGTCAATGATTGCTTTTCATAAAAATGTTAAAATGGTTAGGAACCAACACTTACAAGATATTTTTATTACAATAATCATTCTTTAGAATTCCTTTAAATGCAAGAAATATAATGCAATATTTGAAATCCATATATGGGAAGCCAGATCCAATATATTTAAAAAATATGCTACCACATTGAAAGTTACTGCTTTATCAATAATGATACTATAGATGGGATTAAATTAATTTATATAAACTGTTTCTAAGCCCAAGGCATCAATTAATCATAAATTACATAATTTATGATTTTACATAAACTTAATACCAGAGAAAACTTTAATGTTTCTTCTTTTGAATATAAGCAAAGTAAACTTTTTAATTTTATGATTTTATTAATTAATTAGTATGATGTTATATAATGTTTTTTTGTAATCCAGATTATCAGTCCAAATGGTTTAAATGAAAAATAAAAATGCACAAAAGAGTCTTTTGAGACATCTTTGCATCGTGAAAGTTCATAATGCTTCTTACTGAAACGGAAATAGTATTGTTTTATCTTAATGGGGAATATTGTACAAATTTACGGTTAGGTTTGAATATACCTTACTGTATGCACATTTTGATGTATTTACAAATTATTATCAACATCTTTTGTTAACTTAAAAATTATTAGCTGATTTGAGACTAGAATTAGGTAAATATTAATACCTAAATAAAAGACAGCATATATTATTCTGGGTCTTGTCCATCTTATCCTTGGTAAAACATCCTTCAGTTGTTAATATTAGATTGAAAGAATTAGTCAGTATGTGAATTTTCCAAAAATTCACTAAATGCTTAATAAGATTATATGTATTAATTAGAATCAAAGTCATAATAATTTAAAAAATCTTTGAAATTTTTCATACTTTTAAAACTGCTAAAGAAAAGAGTAATTTGAAATTATATCAGATTTTAAGTTGAATATTATATGTTATATATACATTATTAATTATGGCAAGTATTATCATATATAATCGTAGATGATTATGCACCTGATCTTCTGACCTAAATATGATTCACTTTGGCATTAAGAATTATTCTTATGCAGTAACAATAGGATTGAAGTCATGAGAGAAGCCAGATGGTGTAACAAAAGGTTGACTGATTTTAAGAAGGTTGTTTGAAGGGGTCAGGATACTGGAGAAATTTCAGGAAGGACACAATTGTAGAGGAAGTCAAATCGTATTCTGAGACGTAGGGCCAAGAATGAAAAGATAAGCAAATCAGTTACTTAACCGTGCTACCTTTCAAAGATCCTGTTAAATAATCAATATTTAATAATATCGATTCACTCAAGGTATAATGTACAATTATTTACTGCAACTGAAATGCAATTAATTCAACCACACCATTTTTACAAATACACCATCATGTCCAAATGAATAATAAAGTATCGGATTTACTGCTATATTCATAAATATAAAAGAATAATATTATAATTACAAGTATGGAGTGGAGTTATTACACAAACATATTACGATTATCAGATATGTAGGTGGAGAATAAGTAGTTAAAGAATAAAGTTGTTACTTAACGTTTGTAAAAGAGTTAAATTAAAAACAGACTAAACATTAAATAATGCATCAATAAATTACACAATTTTATAAATCTTGCAATTATAAATTAAGTTGTATTTAAACAATATAAATATTTCACCCAAAGAGTTTTAAAATATTTTCATTACTTCCCTCGAAGAATTAAATATGCCATGAAAGAGACTGATTCGTATGATGACTATTTTTTGTGTATATATCAACATTATATTATAGTATATTAATAGATTAACTATAATATTCTTTTAGCGTTACAAATTACAGCAAAATTTCTTACATAATATCATTTATTGCTAAAGAATGTGGTATGGAAATGAGAAATAATAATTTGTTTTCAATTCACGATTGGCTCCAGTTGTTTCTAAATCAAGCTTATTATTTGACAGTAAACACATTTCTTCAGTTCTTTTTAAACATATGTGACTTAATTAATTAAAAATATTCTATTCAATACACATATTTCACATTTTTATACACCATAAACTTCACATCAAGAAGTTTCATTATATAAATACCAATTCAATATCACCTCGCGAATATTGTAAAGGTTGTTTATTTATTAAACAAGATTTTAAAATCTAGAGACTATAAAATTGTAAATAATAAGAGTTAATTTAATGTTTATCATGAATTTCACATAAATAAAGCAAATAAAAAAAATCTCATGGAATTATCATTTCGGATCCAAATTTATGAAAATGTTAAAAGATGTTTAGTGTAAATAAGCACACCAGTTGTTTAAACATTTAAGTTTTATTATGTTGGAGAGTTGTTTAATTTCAAGTAAATTTAGATCCACCATAGCAATATTACAATATATTTAATTATAAACATAAGTTTTCCCAAAAAAATTTTAGCCCCATTCTAACAAGAGAAAAAATTTAACTTTTACGAAAAGAAAATCATTGACTCGCTCTCTGGACGTCTTCAAAACATTTCTCCATATCTACGACTTCTGGATGAGTGTTTGTTAATATATTCTGCAGACCACCAACGTTCGCTGGACTGGGAATACTAGATATATCATCTTGAACAGCAGTGGGTTGTTCATTATTACACTGCTGATTACCCTGACTATTTACACTGATTCCTGGAAAATGACCTGTTAATTTAGCAGGAGCACTTGAGAGTGTATCACTATTTGTAACAGTATTGACACCTGGAACAATGCCAGGATGAGCGGGGATATTTTGTCGGAGGAATTTCACATAATTCGTCGGAACCAGGCCGGTTTTCTTGTTGTCAATAGTGGCTAGAAGCCATCCTGAATTCCATAAATTTCCTTGAACGGACTGTGGAGCCACCTTCAAGACTTGATTTCCACGGAAGCTCAATTCCTGGGGTGATGTGGCTTGGAAATCGTATTGGGCAATACCCTGCATAGGATTTTCCCATGTTGACGGATCACTAGCTGTAATTCAATAGTTCTGTAATTATTAACAAGCTTACTACAAATGACTTAACAAGATCATTGTTTATAGCAGGAACCATGTGCAACTACAGTCGAATCCCGCTATTCTGAACACGGAAATAAATTTAATTTTCAGTATAATAAACATATCAAAGCGGACCAGAAGAAGGGATATACCTATTTTACATTACTTTATAATGAAATTTCACTACAACAAAACACAACGGGTGATCCCACGAGTTTCGTTATAATGCCATATTTAGGAATATTTTTTTAAGCATGGATATTACACTTGATAAAATTAAAAGGTAACCATTGGCATAAAATTGTAGATATCTAACTCTAGATATCTATCCTCGTAGGGATCCCTTTTATTCGACTTTGTCTGAAATAACCACAAACAAACAATTCATTGCATGAAAATCATATATTCCATTAACAATCTTGTAAGATTGCTATTGCTATAAATTCCGCATGGTGCCATTCCAATAACATACATTCCAGAGGTTTAAAACTCACCATTTCCCTGGACAGTGGAATTGATGGAGCCAAGGAGTTTCATTATGATGTAAGGAGCAGAGAAAATAACTCCTAAAAACATCAACGCAGGCCAAGAATTTGTAGGACGGTTTCCATTGGGCATGTTACTGTTTTCTTGAGAATTTGCATTTGCTGTAGCTGCAGTTGCTGCAGCCCATGCCTGTAAATAGAGATTGCAACATTTATTTATCACTTATTTCATTAATCTACATATAGATATATATTTGGAAATATAAAAATAACCCATACACAATTCATATGTGATGAATGCGTGGTATTAAAATGATAAGAATGTTAGTAGGAATTGAATAGTTATTTTGCTGGCATAATTTTTAGATATATTACTAAGAATATTTAAAATTAATTATTTTTGTCGATCTGTTTACTGAGGTTTTTTTTACCAAAATCTTACTTAGAATTCAAGTGACATAGCTAAGAAAATTATTTTCAATACATTTTTATTTTTTCTGAACAGTGAAACTCAAATGTGTTAAAGAAGTTACCTTAAATTCATCTTCTGTTCTAATACCCATAAGAACGAGGAGTTTTTTGATAAGCCAGTTAAGTCCACGGAAGATGGCGAATGCTGACCAAAATTGAGCAAACAATGAACGAAGTCGTCCAAAATTATCAGCAACACCTGAAAATGATATTCATTAAAACTAAAATAAACTATATCATTTCTCTTAGGATATGTTTAAAAAATGTAATTTGTAATTGAAATTGACACGATTAATAGTTATGCTACAATTCACATGTTGATCAACATAAGATAAAATATATTTGAGCAAAGGATTTCACACAGACAAACAATTTAATGATTTGAATGAGAAACATAATTTTTATCTAACTGTAAAAATAAAATCACCATCTAACGAAATGAATTATTGCTAAGGTCATACAGAATATATTAATTTAGTCCATTAGAACAGTGCTCCACAACCACTGACAATGCTGGATGTGTTGTGGCGCATTTCTCCGATATCAGAAAAACATCATAGCATGAGGCATTTCTTACTTATTATCTAGTGGTGTGCTGCACAATTTTGGAAAAAATATCAAAAGTGCCATGAAAGATAAAAGGATACGGACCACTGCATTAGAACAATTCAGTCACAAAAATGAATTATATTGGCACTGCAAGTTATATACTATTATAAAAAATCTTTTTCTCTTTATCAAATGTTGCCAACCTAATTGGACCAAATCCCTTATCCGTGTGTAGTCTTATAACAGGATTCTACAATGTAAAAAATATGGCTAAAGTGAGTAGGCTTTCTATGTATCATAATGTTGGCAGCGAAAAGTTTTTATGGTATATTGACACATTTTCTAAATTTTTCTTTGTTGACAACCAACTTTAAAAATCTTTTTTTTAAGTTTCCTAAATACAGAAATAATATTGACTTTTATCAAAATGCCTAATACACTATTAACTTTCATTGTAAAAGTTTTTCTCTATATAAGATAGAGAAATGGTTACAAATGGTTACATTCAGAAATGAAGACAATGAAAAACTTACCTAAAATTGCTCTGAAAGAACTGGTCATAGCGACGAATGTGTTCTCAAGCATCATGGCAATACTGCCCACTGCACCAACAACACTTTCAATTGATTGGAATGTAGGTCTAGAACTTTCCTCTGCCATTTGAATAAATCTGAGGAAATGAAAGTTAAAAACAACATTATTATTTCATTTAAGTAATTTGGACTCTGATTATAGATCACTATGATAGTTACAGATATTTTTGCATAGTGAGTGACCTAAAAGTGGAAAAAGAGGATTAATTAAGTTATGTATTGATGTTAACGGAAAAATACCTCTCACGTGGTTGATTTTACAAAAATAAGTTGAATATGACATTGCATAGAATTTCAACTGCTCTAACGATTGAAAAACCTCCCATGTGTTAGAATATACTGTTATTTAATTTAAAATACTACTTTGCATCTCGTATGTGGTCATCTACAACAGTGCTTCCCAAATTGGGGGCTGCAGGATTTCTCGCAGGGGCATGACATGAAAGTAATTGGGAAGCACTGATCTACAAAATGTCATTTTGAAATACGTTCCATAATATTCTAGATCGATATAAGAGCTATAACTTAGCTATATATCAAGTTTTATTTGTGAACATACATTTTTACATCTAAAACAACAAAGTACATTTTTGACGTTTTAAAAAAAACAATTCGTAGCTCTTAAAAATCATTTTATAGCTACTCCTGAACAATTATGTTTTTTAACACAGAGAGGTATTTTTCCGCTGATGATATATTTATGGGTTATTTTGAATATGAAGAGTACTTATTAAGTTAGTCACAGAACTTTTCGCAAATACATGATTAAGATGGCAGAGTTATTCACAGATATACTTGCTTACTTTGATGTGTCAATGTTGATTGTCACTTGGTCTCTCCAAAACAACACTAATGCCAGTTTTTTAAACTTAGTATTCAAAAGAATGTCATATTGTTATTATGTTTGTATTACTAATATTATTTGTCTGCCAACTTGATGTATTTGTGAAAAGTTCTGTGACTACTTTAATAAGCACCCCATACATTGGAGATAACCTATATATGCGATATAGATAAAATACAAGGTTACAATTACCTGCTTTCGGCGTCTCCAAACATTCCTGATCCCATTCGGTTGAAGCCATAAGGACTACCATATCCTCCTCCGTAACTCCCATAACCTCCGCCATACCCGCCTCCACCATACCCGCCTCCGTAACCGCCATAGTTTCCTCCGAAAGATCCTCCATAACCGCCTCCCCCGTAGCCGCCTAGTCCTCCTCCGAAGCTGGAACCATATCCACCACTATATGGCATCCCATGACCAGTATTCATCATCATTCCAGCGCCTTGAGGCATCATTGGTCTCGGAGGTAAGGCAGGAGCAGCTAAAGGAACTCTCCCCAATGTGCTTATCTGTCCGTTCATCCCAGAATTCGACGACAGCAAATCATTACTGATGGGTTCAGCCATCCTGCTGTTAACTCCAGCCATTTCCCAAGGTTTCAGAGGGGCTGTCATGCAGGTAATAAATTCAATAGAAGTGACAGTTCTCAATCGTTAATCTGATATTAAATTATACGCATTCAGCTGTTCACAACATGTCCACAAGAGGCGGACGTGATCGCAGATATTGTACTACTCTTATTATTGTGACATTTAACCAGAGATTAAAGTTCAATATTTTTATCCTTATTGCCTATCGTTAGTGTTACACAGTCTAAAAAAAAATAGACTAATATCGTGCTGATTCGGAGAAATCTTATTAAATTAGCTTTAAGTAAACATAATTAGATCTTTAGGATGTTGTTAACCTACTTGTTTTATTATTTTTGACCATGGAGGATTTATGAATCTTCACAATGTGAAAATTTATCTTGGTGGGTGATTTCAAAAAAATTGGTAGCTACGCCATTTTTTAATCCATTCAGAATTCAGCTATATATCACTATAAATATATCAAAAACCATTAAATATTTACTTGCTATTGATCAAGTCAACTAGATAACGATAAATAGTAAAACAACTATGTCATAAAAAGAAAACTGTATCAACTCAATTTCCAAACATTTTTTCATAGATGTAAATCTTACAAGTTAAAAATATTAGAATGAATAAAACCAAGTGGAGAATTATCAATACAAAAATTATATCGGTGATCTAAAAAAGAATATATGTATATGTATAACAAAAAAAAAATTCTTTATGGATTACTATACACTTATGTTTCTTTTTTCTTGTCTTTGGTAAGTTCTTTATTATGGCACATGTTTTGTAAGCAGACATTCTTATTGACAGTCTCTTTTGACTATTTAATAATTTCGCACAATTGTTGAACTATTTGATTTAAAATGGAGACCGATCAAGTAAATGTGAATGTCGATGACTTTTTGCCTGCGAAAAACCCAATTCGTTTGACCAAAGGAAAACGTCGTGCGGTATCAGAATCTGGCGATGCAATGGTGGTAGAAGAACACAACGGGATTCAAGGAAAACCGAAACTTATGAAGTCAAGAGCAAAGAAACATCATAGATCTGATGCAAATGATGACGAATCTTTAAAAGATATGAGAAAGATTCAAGTTCCTGCTCACAGGTATGTCAACCAGTTATTCTTCCTATCCGATTATAGGTTAAGACCTTTCTCTCCTATGACATATCTGATCGGTGTAAGCAGTGATATTTTTCGTAACCGAACTATTCCATAAGATTATTTAGCCATGAAATTTTGGTAAAGAAGTGGTAAAAATTGCGACAGGAAGTTCGAAGGAACGAAACTTTTCGCAAAAATATGCTTAATTTTGTTTGATGCTTCAAACATATTATGATGTGTCAGACTATCTATGTGTTAGTAGTGTGAGTAGCACTGCCAACTTAATCTTGTATTTGTTTTGTTACCAACTTAAATGACACACCGGTATACATGAACAGTTCATGGCGCGACAAGTGACGTTTCAGGATAATATGTCTGAAGTTGGCAGCACAAAGCATGG
>JAGVSQ010013211.1:0-11224 GCA_022683975.1 Rhyacophila evoluta
CGCATCACGTTCGTTACGCCACGGTATACGCCCGCATAACGGGTGTGGAGACGTGACGGTGGTGGAGGGAAAGCAAGAACCCTCGATAATCACAATGTATACAATGCAATACACGTTCTATTAAAATTAAGTACTCTGAAAATGTCAAATTAGTTTCTAAATTTAGCTTTTAAGTTTGAAAAAGCCTGTAAAATTAGCGATTAGGAAAAATAGCTTCCACCTTATTAATTTGATTGATTTTTAAAAATTATATTATATGCATTTCAATAATGTGAAGACGTCTGCACAGATTATTATCACAAGAATTGTTTGTCATACAATTGATCAACCCAAATGGCATCCAATCTTGTATTTTTGGATTTATAAACTCCAACAGATAGGGAATTGAACCCGCATTCCCCGAATCGATAGGCGCGCATGGTATTCGTTGCTTTCAAAAAGTTTGTGGCGTCATACGGTGAGCGTGATGATCTTTTCACATAAATAGTCTTTTATTATTATATTTTTTGTGCGTGGCAATCTAAGTCTTGGGTAATTGATATTTACTCCCGGGACATTCCTGTTGAATAAAGTAGATCGCTTCTCGATATCAGAGCTCCAAGATACGCCTGATTAATACCAGGTGTAAGGAAAGGGCGGTTGGATGGTGGGCATATTAGGTAGACGCGCATGATACCAACTACGCTACCGGGAAAATTGCAATTTGTAAACCTTTATACACGTTTTATCAAAAAGATGTAAGCTAAAAATTCCAAATTAGTGTCTAAATTTACTTTTTAATCTTGAAAAAAAGGATGGGCTGTGAAATTTTCTACCAAGAAAAATGGCTTCCACCTAATCAAACTGATTGGTTTTCTTAAATAACTTATTAAATTAATATCATATTGAGTAAATAAAACATTAATTTTAGTCTTCATGCACTTGAAGGTTGTGTCTATTTAATGTTTTCACTTTGACAAATATACGTTTTTGTGCCTTTTCTAAAGGTTAGTCTATTTGGGTCACGTCCTTTTTCTTGACACATTCGATATTGTATTGAGTACTAAATAAACCATATTAATTTTATTGTATTTAAGTTTAAAACAAACGAGCTTTCTACTAAGCTTTTGAATTTATGTTCCTGAAATTTGGCAAAATCTACACACATTTTGGCAATGTTAAGAATTTTCATTTTGGTCTATTGATTTTCATGATATTAAACCTTGCAGGTGTATAAATTTGTTCTGCCACCACCAGTCGTCACGTTTCTATATCCATCATGTTGCTTATACTTAAGCGTAATGATGTAGAGAGTATTTTCAAAGTTGAATAACCTCTTAGGACCTAGGTCGGTGATTTTGATTGTTATTGCGATAAAGCTCAAAAAAGCTTTGTAATAGTACCACACATTTAAACTTAATATTTTTTCTGAGAAAAAAATCCATACATTATATGTCATATAACCCAATGTAGAATACGATTTTTTTAAATGATGTCAGCTCTGAAAGTGTATCAACACAAATATTGCAGGAACATTAAGCTCGATTTTTTTATTTAACTCACTTTGTAAAGTATAGTTTTACTGTTGCAATCTCTTGTAGCGTTGGCACATTTTTGCATTCAAAAATAATTCGTACAAGTTGTATAAACATATATGCTTTTACAAAAATATACCATTCATACATGAAAAAATTCTACACATTATATGTCATATTATTCAAAGCTGAATATGATTTTTTTATTCGAGGTCAGCTCTAAAAGTGGAATACATCGTTAACAATATTGCAAGAACGCTAACTTGATTTTTTGATTTAAGCCACTTTGTAAAGTGTAGTTTTATTTGTTATAATCTCTTGTATCGTTGGTACATTTTTGCATTAACACATAATTCGTACACGTTTTATAAACATTTACGATGATTATTTGTTAGTCAATTGAAAAAAACCTTTTAGAAAAAAATATGTCTTATGGCACTCGAGCCCGTAACTTACTATTCTAAAGCACGTAAACTTTAACCTCTCAGCTGCCGGAGTAAATACCGTACTATAAACTATGGCATTATACTAAAGTTTTTATTGCAAAAGTTCTTTTTTGAGTAAAATAATTTTAGCAAAGTTAAATTTTTAATAATTATATATCTACGAAAATAATTGCTCATGTTTTAAAGTTAATTTTATGTTTTTGCTTTAAAGTAAATTTGTGTTTATATAACACACTTTAATTTAAAGTTTAACTGAACAATAATAAAAACAAAAATACAACTTTACACGCACAAAATTGGGTATCCGACTTAAGGCGCTAGAAGGGGAGGACATTTTTTAACCATGTCTGCTCCAAAAGTGAAGCATATGTATCTATATAATGTGGTAACTTATCAACTTAATGGAATTATGGTTCTACATTTTTATACACCCACGGGATTAAAACGTATGACTCCTGGTTTCAAGAAGCACGTGTTTACCAACTCGGCTAACGAAACAAACATACGGCATATCAATGGCTTAGGCCGCGGGGAGGATAGCTGGGCGTCTACGTCAAATCGACCATGAGAGAGATGCAAAACAGCTATAAATAGGTGAGCGAGCAAGTGAGCGATTTCAGCACCGCGTCAGTCACAACAACTCACTCACATACGTATAGCTATGTTGCTTCTCCGTTTTTGTGGTTTTGTGCCCACAGGCTTAATTTGCAGATCAGCCAACTCCACTGGTGTCAAATATTCAGAAACAACAAAAAACTTTGGTGAGTTTTTATGTTACCGCACGGAGTTGGCTGGCGTGTACGATATTACGTATTTCATTTGTTGTGAATTGCGTTCAAATTTTTATTACGTTCACCGTCTTGGAAAACATTATCACGATTCTTAATACAGTCGCACCATTCATCCTTTAATTTGAGCTTAAAACTTCAAAGCCATAAGAAAAGTTTAAAACTTTTTTTATTTTTTAGCTACGACAGCCGCGACATGACGAAGGTGGCTTCGCAATGGATAGACAGAGAGTTTCTTGGAGACAGGGCTTACCGAGACCCTAATGGTGCATCAGACCCTGCAGCTCTGCTACTGAATCCAGTCCAGCTTCGTGATGCAGGAGAATTTCGCTGTCGAGTAGACTATAGGGCAGCTCCAACAAAGAATTCAAGAATCATCCTCAGCGTAATTGGTAATGAATATTTCACTAAGTTTATTATTTTAATCAACTGATATGTCTGTATAGTGTATAATTACATTGCATGATTGTATGGTATTGATACAAGTTTTGCATGGTAAATGAGATGCATCAAATGAAGGCACATATGTTTCCAATGATTAAATGGCGCACGGAGATAACCAAGCTGACTCCATACCACTTCAGTAACCAATTAGTTACAGACAATGGTGGTTTTTGGTTGTCTCAGTTTGGCCCTGCTTAGTAGCCAACATATCTTTGTGGCTATCTAGAATAGAACAATAACACACACTGCAGAGATGTCCAAGATAAAATATATTATATCATAATTACTACTTGTATTGATATACTTATCGACCGTGAAAAGAAAAAAGGACGTACCCCACACAACAAATTTTATATGAGTTCCAAAAACATTCATAGACACAACCTTGAAGTGGATGGAGACTGGTGATTCATTTACTCGATATTATATTTATTTATTAAGTTATTTAACAAAAACCCATACAGTTGATTAGGTGGAAGGTCCTTTTCCTGGTCGCAAATTTTACATGCCACTCTTTTTTCAAATTTTCAAAGTCACATTTGTATAGCAATTTGGCATTTACAACTTATATCATTTTGATGTGTGGTATATATGGAATAATAGCTGAACAAGAAAATTGAAGTGGCTTTTTATCGAGAAATAAGAGCGAGCGCTTTTGTAATGAAGATTACGAGCTTTAATCCCATAGCTGTTAAGTTTTCCAACTATTCAGTAATGTCCAATAGGGTCACGAAAGGCAAGCTTAGTTTCCATTATAGTTTCTCACTGTAACGATTCATATGCTCCACTCAAGCACCGTTTTAATTTAAAGATTTTTCTTAAATCAATATCAGGATGGGTAATTAAAACACCAGCTTTAATCTTCGTGAACTTTAAGGCTGTATATATTTGATGTACTTTCTTTGTACCGAAATCATCTATATACTTTTGTGCAACGTTCCCTCTAATTTTCTCATTACGTGTGCGGGGCATCAACTGATGTGTGCGGTCCATCAACTTAGGTGTGCAGTCCATCAACTTATGTGTGCAAGAAAAGAGGGGGCGAGTGTGCAAATATTCATAGATAAAATTACGTAGTCAACATAATGTATCACGAAATCATAATTTACATTTCCCCAATATGTAGGCTATTTATAAACCCTATCATAAAATATCAAATATAATATTATTAAACAAAACAAACATATGATTACAAGTTCCTTTCTTTACAATGTGTGCGGGGGATCAAGACATGTGTGCGGGAAATTTTTAACAGATGTGCGACAGATATGCGCACACCTTAGAGGGAAAGTTGCTTTTGTGTGCCTTCTGCTTAGTTTTTTATGTGTGGATTACGTTTTTTTTCCTTTATTCAGTCGTATGTAGTCAAATAAAAAAAGTGATCTGTGGATTGAACGTCTCCTGCTTAAATGCATCCAATTAAATGAATACGTTGATTGAAATATAAAGAAAATTGTGTTTTATTTTTAATTTTTCACGAGCAAATCTCGACTTTAGAAGTTATGTTTACTGGTCACTCTTGTGAGGGTAAATACCTCACTAAAATGTTATTATCGCATTAAAAGTTTCAGGCTATAATATTATCTGGGTAGAGCTTAAATACCTCGTTTAACGTCTTGTGCACGAGTATGCGGTATGGCCGAATATTAACCCTTATACTGCTTGTTTTATGTTAACACGTAGCTTATAAAAAGTTTTATATTTTATTTAGCATACCAATATTTTCTTCCAGTCAAATCACTTGAGCACGTACTCTACGTACATAAAATGTTAACACTTTGCGTTTCATCACTTAGTTATTTGAGTAATTATAAATACAATTTTATTGTAAATTATCTTATAACGTACCAGATTTTAAATACATATTTTCAACGCAATTGGACCTTCTGTGCATAACTATGCACACTGATTTTGAACCAGCCGTCACCAGTTCAAGGCATGCATTCTGTAAGTGGGACTCTACGATTGCAAAACGTGACACCCGAGAAAGTCCCAAAACAGTTTCCTCAGTTTCAAGCTACAATAAAAAACAATTGCATAAATCAACCCATAGTTTGTACTTTACTGTTACGATTTACAATTACCGATCAAATTTATAAAATAGTGGTAACTTAATTATTTAATTAATATTAATTTGATTCTAATATTTATGTCCGCTGTGTTATGTAAACTAAATGCCGCTTGTTCAATGCATGCATTCTGTCAGTGATGTTCTACGATTGCAAAACGTGACACCCAATAAAGGCCCAAAACAACCGTATTCCAAGCTTTGAAAACAAGTGCCTGCGGCAGATTTTGGGGATACGGTGGTATGAATTCGTTCGAAATGAGAAGATAAGAGAATGGACCATATGGCCTTTTATCACTGATGAAGTGAAGCTGCGTGACTGGACATATTACGGATGCGCCAAAAGAGTCTAGACCTGATCTGCATATTCTTCAACCGTAGTCTACGTCTGAAAACAGATGCCTGCGGTGAATTCTGAGGATGCAGTGGTATGACTTTGTTCGAAACGAAAAGATAAGAGAACGGATTATGCAACCACTCATTACTGACAAAGTGAAGCTGCGACGCTGGACCTGGCTTAGCCACATATTTCAGATGCCTCAAGAGAGTCTGAACCTGACTTGCCTATTCTTTAGGCTAACCGGCTTTCAGCGTCCTGGAAGGCCACTAAATACTATCTATAGGATGTATTCGGTGAAGTTACCGTATGCAGGTATGACCTGGAAGTCCGGAAGAATACTGGCAAGCAACAGGAATTCTCGAAAGCGGCACATGGTGTCCATATGCTCCACTTAGAGAGCGAATATAGAAGAACAAAAATAAAAAATTTTGAAACTTCATAAAATTATTTTCAATCAAAAATGTATACTTTGGTGTACATGTGCCTTATACTTTTAATCATAAATAAAACAAATATCGTGATGTATTAATTAAAAAATCGCAATGATGGAAAATTACATCTGCTCAATTAAATTTACAGATTAATATACAATTCATTTGACAGAGTTTTAGATTGGCATTTATCACATTTTTACAAACTCAAGCATAGAGTAATTAAATATCAATTAAAACGTGGGGTAATATGTCGTCGTATGACTGGCAAAAGACGTTAAGACTCGATTATTTCAAAACTCACTTTAACGTCTTTTGCCAGTAATACGACGATATATATAAACAATATATTGGAAATCGTCACCACATGCACTCACTTACCTCCGATGTGTCAATTTCGCGAAAATGAGTTTTTGATGTAAAAAAAATCCCTGTCTGCTTTCCTTTGCTGTCTCGTTTTAACTGAACGTTATTAAAGAAACAAAACCTCCAATGTGACATTTACCAAATTTAATGACGCACGTTATCTCTAATAGTGAAAACCACAAATCGCGGTGTTAAATTGCGTCACATTGGAGGTACGTTCAGTACTATCTATGATTTATTTAGTCGTTAACTTCAAGTCTGTGAGCAGTCATTTAATAAAACTGTTTGAAATATATCTGCAATTTACAAAATATATACATTCGATTTCCACAAATCGTGCAAAATACCCCTCTGACGTTTAATAAATATAAAGGTATTAAAGATTTTCTTCAAAACTTATAATCAAACTCAACAATTTTAGTGACTTGGATAGTGTTTATAATACATTTCTACTAAGATGTATTATTTTGTATCGTATAACTATTTACTAAATTAAAAAAAATACAGTTTATTGTCATTATCTCATAAACTTAAATTTGGCAAATTGGAGGTAAGTGGTGAGCAGCGACGAATTATAAATTAAACAAGTTATCAGTAAAACATGAATTGACATATTTTTGAACAACTCCCATTTGTATTATGAAAATTTTGGAAAATTGTGAAAATTCAATTTAAAAAAGTCTTGTTCGGCGCATTATTACATTTTTTCTCCTCTTAGTACTAATGCAGGTCTAAAAGCTATATCTAAGCTTTTATTTGAATCGTTTGCCATTGGAAAGCACAATTGCAGGTCTTTGTGCTTTTTTTCTTCAACGCCTGCTTCGAATGTGGAGCATATTATATGCATCGTGTAGTATTCAAACTTAGTTTTCTTCTACCATATTCACTTTTTATGTGAACATATGATTATCTGTCATCAATCGCTTTACGTTCTCCCAAATCATGCCATCAACTCTTAGTTTCGCAGAGTACTCTCTGTAAATTATATCCGATGGGCTTTCAGGACGCTAGAATTAGCCAATCGGAAAAAGAAGCAAACAAGATTCAGGTTTTCTGGAGCGATCCGTAGTACGTATCCCAGCCAGTTCTAGAGTCACCCCATGACGTTTAATGCGGTACCCCATTCCTTTCTTATCTCTTCAAAAAGCCTAATCACCTCACCTCTAGCATTTAACACAGGCATCTGTTTTAAAAGCCCAATTTAGAATATAGCATCACCTGCAGTATGTTAAAGTATGCAGTATATGAAAAACAACACTTGAAAAATATATAATACTTATTTCGACTGAGAGTTGTTTTACAGAGAATTACTCAATCAATCATGCTTTTACTCCTGTAATATGAAAGTCAAATCAACAAACTTCGGCTCCAAAACGTGCATACTCATCTATCAGTATTTATTGTATTAAATAAAAAAAAACTATTATTGATTATATTAAGGATGAGGATACACAATGTGTTGAAATTTTGTTTGATCTCTTGCCCCTGTATATAAAAATTGCTTAATTTTTCAACACATTATCATGCCACGTCCACATTATGAAATATGTCAATATTTTTTATCAATTTCATAAATAAAATTTATAATTTATTTTTTTTGTCCCAGTACCTCCTCAAAAGCCAATAATATTCGATGAACACGGTCGAGAGATTCAGTTTGATCGGACAGGACCACACCCTGAAGATTCTGATTTGAGACTTACCTGTATGGTTTCCGGAGGTAAGATTGAAACCCTATAGTAATTATTATGTACAACCATAATTCTTAACTTTACATCTAGAGTTTTTATACAGAATCAAAATTAATTAGTATTTTTTTATAAAATTGTAAAAACTTATTTATTGTGTCTCGAAGCCTCAATAAATACACTCGCATTTTTGTTGTAATTTATGGGTTTTAAATAACGCTATGTTATTTTTCTCACAAATGTAGCTCATTCATCAAAAAATGTTTTATTTTTCTATAGTATCAAAATTCTAGAAGCCTTTGGAGATTCATATAAAAAAATACGTTTTTATGTTATCTAGAGAATAGTTTTACATTATATTTTACTATAATTTTATGTTTGATAAAAGTAAAAAATCCGTCTATAACTTTTTTCGTTGATTTCGTTGAAAAAATGTAAATTAATTGTTTTTTTTAATCTATAACATATTTTCTTAGTTATCAACAAATTTGTGTAACCTTTGAAGCAATGTTTCAATTAAATGTGACTACAATGTAGTTTTGATACAAAAATGTTGAGTGTAAAGTACAGCGCATATACGCGCTCATTTTATACGGCCAGCCTAATGTGCACGGGATTATAAAGCGCGTTAAAACGCTTGTGGTATATAAACGGTTAACATGTAAAAATTAAAAACAAACTATAAATGTATTTTTTATCGATTTTAATTTTATAATAGCTCTTATTTACGTCTAATATTCATAAAAATTAACGACACACTGAATGCTTGAGTGTGCAGATCAAAATAACTTATAAATTGTTTGAAATGTGCCTGTTCAACAATAAAACGTAAGAACATAGAAAAAGCTCATACAATGACGATTAAAAGCATTTTCTTTTTTAGGTATTCCCCCACCAACAGTACAATGGTGGAGAGGAGATATTTTGATTGATTCAACTGACACATCACGAGCTTTTCCAAGAGTTAAAGCTAACCTCCTGGTATTAAGGAACCTTCAGAGGAAGGATCGTGGGGCAACATTTAGTTGCAAGGCTTCCAACACGAACCTGGCACCGCCGGTAACCAGCATCGTAACCATTGATATGTACCGTAAGTCTTTACTATTTGCCTTAAAAATATTTAAAATGCTGAAATATTTAAATCAATAGTGAACAATTTATTTAAAATACCATATTGTTCAGTCTCATCTATAGCCAAAAGGTTTGCAAGCCGGCTTGTTTCCCACAGTTACTATGTAGATGTTTTTTTTAACTTTTTCAAATAGTGTACAGCTCACCCAAGCCTGCAATCTTGTCAATTGATTTGTATTTACCAAAAAATGTTCTGGCAGTATTCACAGTATTAATAAACTATTTCTAACATAACTAAACACAAATTACGTTTTTAGTTCGTCCAACAGCCCTGAACATCCTGTCAGACTCACAGCCATTGTCGGCAGGACGGAAACAAGAGATTGTTTGTGAAGCTCTTGGATCACACCCACCACCAGCTATTTCTTGGTGGCTAGGTGATACTCCTCTTACTGACTTCAACCAAAAGGTGAGAACATTTAAACATGTAGACAATAACGTCAATATGTGTATACAATTTAAATCAATTCATGAAATAAGAGACAAGTACTTCTTGCTCACTCCTTTGTGGAATTATTGGCAAGACTCCCAAGGTCTTGGAGTACATCGTCTTTACATTGGGCATCAATTATATTGTTTGAAAAATATTTTCCACTTTTATACATCTCCAAGTTGTATGTGTATCAACAATTTAAAGAAACAAATGCATACATTAAATGTATTTTTTTACACACACATATTGACGAGAAGAAAAAGGTTACCCTCAATTTTTCAAAATAGCTTTTATGCGATAATCAGAACATATACAACCTAATACACGTTTTATATAAAATATGTAAGCTAAAGATGAAGAAATAGTGTCTTAATTTAGCTTTTAAGCTCGAAAAAAGGATGGTCTGTGAAATCTGCCACCAAGAAAAAAGCTTGCACGTAATCAATTTAATCGTTTTATCTTAAATATCATATTGAGTAAATGAAATACCAGTTTTTGTGCACTTCGAGGTTGTTTATATGTAATGTTTGGACTTGGCTCAAACTCATTTAATAAACTTTTTTGTATTTCCTGTAAAATATGTTCTATGTAGGTTACGTTCTTTTCCTTTACACAGTCGAATGTATAATACATACGTCATCTACATGTATATTTAAAAAAAATGATCATTAACAAAATGTATGTTTTTATGAGATAGTTACGTATTACGTAGAATTTTTAAAAAGCGCCTTTAGTGGATATTATAATATCAATTCTCCGATTTTATAAGATTTCCGTATTTTATTCTTGAAAAACTTAAATAGATATGTATATATTTTTATCACAATTGGATAAAAAGTAGAACGAGGAAGCGATAAATATTATATTTGTGTAAGGATAAGCATATTGAATATGAGGATATATAAATACGATTTTGACAAAGGCGATTTTTCATGTATGGCACAATACAGTCTGCATATTTACTACAATACGTTTTTTATTATTTACTTAAGCCAGAAAAACCTTATAAAAGGTTTACTTTGGCTAAACAGTTGATAAATTTTAACAAAAAAAATAAAGTACATAATTTAAAATAACATTTAAATACTTAGTTCAGATTTGGTTAAAAATTTAAGAACCTGCATAAATGAAGCAATACGTCGATACTGTAACATTATCTTTCATTAAGTGCGGCAGTTAAGCTTAAGTGTGAAAAACTTTTTATGGGCCCAATCTTTGAGTATCATAGAGATTACACCAAAAAACAATGTGATTCATTTTTCTTTCTACAAATTTAATACAATTCATATATTAAAGTATAATTGATGATAATATTCTTTATGTAGTTTGCTGTATTTTTATTTTAAATCAGCAATAGCGGGAATAAGAGCAGTAACCAGGAATCAATATGATATGTATTAGTTACATAATGTGCCCAACATCCACCCACCCCGTCTTTCCACGTATTATATATTAGGCGTATCCTCGAACTAATAATAATAATCTATTTTATTTTAACGTGAATTTTCTTGAAGTAAACACAAATTATTAATATTTTCGACTGATGGTGCTTGATGGAAATTGATTTTAAATTCT
>JAGVSQ010013213.1:0-11222 GCA_022683975.1 Rhyacophila evoluta
TATTTTCATAACAACAAATATATACATATATATTATATTAACTGTGGACAAGAAAAAGAACGTAACTCTCAAATTTTCAAAATAGCTTTTATATAATGTATACCATTTAATACACAGTATATTGAAATGATGTAAGCTAAAATTGACGACTAAGTGCTTTAATTAAGATTTTTAATTTAAAAAAACGATGGCCTGTAAAATGTGTGACCAGGAAAAATGACTTCCACCTAATCAACTTTTACTAGTTTTTGTTAAATTAATTTCATATTGAGTAAATAAAACACCAGTCTTAGTCTTCATGTACTTCAAGGTCGTTTCTATGTAATGTTTTGACTTTGACCCAAAATCATTAAACAAACGTTTTTGGATCTCCTGTAAAACTTTTTCTGTATGGGTTACATCTCTCTCCCTTTCCACAGTCAATATATATATATAGATAAAAACACGACTAATTTTTCTCTATGTCAAGCCATCTCTATTTTAAGTCACATTTTTTCTAAATGCAATTTATTACTAAAATATACAAACCGTGTTTATCATAATAGATCAAAAACTACAGTGTGAAGTAATCACTTTAAAAATAAGCAAATCACTATCAATAAGTCTACCATAATACCGGTATGTCCGCATTTTAAATACCGGTTGAGAATCCTTGCTATTTCTTTCCTTTATTACTTTCCTAGATCTTTCCTATACAATAATAATACTCCACTAGGTAAACTGGACGCTTCCCGCTATCTTTTCACTTGGAAATATTTGAAATAAAACAGACGAAGTGCCTTCTGTTTATTATCTAATATTTAACATCCCCGTAATATAAAACCACTCTTGTTAATTTTATCATATTGTTTAAGAAAAATCTTCATTAATATTTTTAATATCGACATAATAAAAATAACCAAATACTTATTTTCTTCAACCATTTATTCACTCTGACTGTATTAAGTGACAACACGTTGTGATTGGATTATTGATCAAAGGGCAAAGGTACAGTAAAACCTACCTTAAATCAAATCCAAAAAGGCTATGGGAAGGAATGAGAGAATCGGTACCAGGTAAAAAGCTTGATAGGTATTAAGCCAAGTTCTAGTACGTAATATTAAGAAACAAGAAATAGAATAATGTTGTGTCTTTAATGTTAATACAATGTCTACGAATACTAAGGATAATCGTTGAATTTATGCACATAAATTAAAATTCTCTTGACATTGTTAATGCAAAAATAAATCAAAATTTTATAATTAAGTCAGACAACTCGCTGAAAATATTAGTTTACCTTCCTTCCTAATGACAAAGATTTATAATATAAAGAACAATAAAATACAACTGTTTTTTATTACTAATGTGTATGAAATAATAATTTTTAGGCATTTGTAAACACAAATGTAGTAAAATTTCAGGCAGTAAATAATAATTTATAAAATATTTCTAACGTCTTTTAACGACTATTTGAATAAAACACATACATTTAAGTGTAAAATACCTTTTGTTATCTGTATTAAATTCATATTCAAGTTGAAAACGAATTGTAGTACACAAAGAAATAATTTTATTAGACAGGTGTTTTTTTATTCATCGTGATAAACATTAAAACGAAAGAACTGTGTAATCAAAAAAATAGTTTTCATAATATTAAAATTTGCATGCATTGAGTTCACGTCTTGGAAAAAACTTTTAACAATAATATAATGGGAAGCCAGCTTTAACCATGCTCAACAAAAAATATATATAGGAACTTATATTAGGTATCAGCATACTCTAGAAACCAGACGAAAATAAAAGTTCACATTATATTCAATTTGTTTCTAACTTTAGAAGCCACGAAATTAGTTTAAACTTATAAATTTAATCATGACTCCGTTTCCTGATTATAATAAATGACCACCTGCCACATATTGTATAATATATAGAATGACTGAATGCAACATGAACATGTCAGAGTGTTCATGAAATGGTCGCTTCCCACTGCTGGCCACCAGCCGGAAACTGTTCACTTAGCGGAAACTAATATATAACACAGGCGATCAACAAAGCTTAAACGCAACATCTGACAAACCATTTAGCTTGGTTACACTGTAAACAAACATACAACTGCCATTAGTGTACAACGATATCGAAATTTATACGACTTTAGCACATCGATGTTATCGTTTTAACGTACAAGTATTCTAAATAATATTTCAGAGAAGTGATTTTATATTTTATGTAATCGTAACGTAATTATTAGAAGTATTATGTTATTTTTTATCGTGAAACAAATAAAGGTAACAATGAGTATAATACATATGACTGAGAATAGAATATAATATAATCAACTATGGCAAAACAACTACAGAAAAATTATTGATGTTTCCGTTTCCGTGGGTTAATCAGTCAACTTCACGAATTCGCGTTTCCTAATATATGTATACATATTTATATTAATTATAATATATTATTCAAAAAACTGTTCCATACCTCTATGTGTTTCCATACGAAACTTTCCTCTCCACCATCCACCACATCTCCACACCCGTTATGCGGTCTTTACCGTGGCGTAATGAACATGAGACGCTTTTTAAAGTGCCAAATGTGTCCCAGAAGCAGCTTTCCATGACCTCGGTTGGCGTGCAGTATAATTTAGGTGATTTATATTCTAATTATGCCCTGTTAATATTTAACATGTTAATATTGTTGAGAAAAGTCGTAAGAATTTAGATTCCCTTAAAGCTACAATATTGTTTTTCGCAGAAACCATTTTGCAATGGCCTACCAGTCCGACATGTAGTCGAACCGACATGAGAAGCTCTTCCCTTTTGAACTGACATATGGAAATGTGTGATTGGCATTTCCATACACATTACACGTTAGTAATAATGCATTATAATTATATAATACAATCTGGGTTCCACATTATGTTGCATAAATACAAGTTTCGTACAAGTACGCATAGACTAAATCAGTGCTTCTTTTTCGTATCATGGCAACTAAATTCGATAACAACAATCGGCGGTTCCCGAAAAATAAATTATTATAGATGTAAAAAAACGAGAAATCCAAATACTTGATTCAATCAGTTTCCATACCAGAAATTTCAACATTTAGCGAGCAAACCAATTCTTAAAAAATTCGCGCCTTACCACAATAAAAATTCTGCCACCAAGGAAGCCGCGACCCGAAAGTTTGGGAAGATCTGGACTAGCTGATTTTTTTCTTGTGTACCTTTGCAATATTGAAACTTATCGAAAATGAAATATGAGATAATTGAGTTAAAAAATCGCTTAATGAACAACCAATCTTTAAGCCTATAATGCATTCCATTTTCTATTTTGATAAAAATGTATATATACAAGTAGTAGTTTCAAGAAAACTACGAGATTTTGACCAACAATCTTTAGTACCAAAAGACAAATACATTTTAAATAGGTTTGAGTTTGAAAATCTTAAAAACTCTATTCTAAAAACATCACTATCTAACTTTATTTGCTACAACTATATAATTTAAAATACACAATATTTTCACTACGATTGAACATTCAAAGAGTTTCTGATATTGACAGTAACGTGACATAAATACAAATTAAATAGCGGACATATTCATTTCAACTGTTTAAGTAAAACTTAGCGCCAGTGAAGTGTGTCCGTTCTACTAAAGAAATATTCCGAGTTTCAAGCTGGTCTTATAAACTTGTATTGTATAAACTTTATTGGAATATGTTGGGCTTTAAGTTGTAAGAAATTGTAATCAAAATTTACCTTAGTTGGTGACATTATATTCCAATAACTTGGACGTCTGCAAACTTTTGGAGCTATATCGCTAATATAATATTATACAAACGTATATGTACTTGCAAGATAAATTTAATAAAAATAATGTGTTTTTAATATTCCGCGCCTGTAAAAGTTGATCTTTCTTTTTAATTTGAGCCAAACTTAGTAAATATTTTTTGGCAGAAAATACTCTTGCGGATAATTCACATTATCAGGCATATTTTTTACTATTCTAGCTCTAAAAGCGGAGCACATAAATCTTTACAGTATGAAGATGTCCTTTCCGAACGTAGATTATATGGATCTCCGTGATGTAAAGACTTGTATTTACAGATTATTTTTCACGAAAATTGCTTGTCAGACTATTTCTCAATCCACTGGGCATTCAGTCCCTGTATTTTTTTTTTCAATCAGGCAGATGTGGAAATCAGACCAACACTCCCCGGATCCAAAGCGCGCAGGCTAACCCCTACGCCACCATGGAGACAAACCTGAGCTAAATTTAATTAATGAATTTTCACGGATAGATAGATTTCATAAAATATCTTTAGATTTAAAAAGTAAGAGTTATTGTCATGATAATGAGATGTATAGCCACATACTGAAGTTTTTAATTGTATTGCATATAATGCTTCGTAAAAATCAATACCCAGAAATATACACCAAGAAAGAGTTATCGCAGTTCTTTCTAAGCGCATACTAACAATTTACAACAAAAAAAATTATCTACAAAATGTTCATGTGGCTTAAACGTTTCCTAGTTTGAGGTTCAAATATAAGCTTACTTAATTACAAATAAATTTTTGAACATACTTATTCGAAATTATAAGTATTATCATAATGCCACTTTCACATGTTTTATTTTAATAAATGTATGTATTTATTTTTAACAGAACATACATTAAATATATCTAATCCCAAGTTTTTATGGGCAAAGACTAATATAATATTAATACATAACCAAACACAAAACGACCAAAATTTTAACTAGCACCCATAAAACATTTAATAACGTTTAAAGTAGTAGATTTTTCAATAATCTAACAATCAGACAAGATTTAGTTAGTATATGCTACGTAAGTATTTAAACTTCATATTACAGCCCTAATACTCGTAGTATAAAATTCACACTAATTATTGATTTGTTTCTTTAAAATTTAAAGTTACAACGTGGATTGGACGTATTCTACTTAATTACGTCCAATTATGACTAAAACACATATAACAATAAAAAAAATGATTGTTATATTGACGGATAAAAAGATTGAAATGTCTAAAAAATGTTAAATGTTTGAAGAAAGCTGTGTCGTACGTAGACATAAATGTACTTTGATACCAGAAAAACAATATTCATAATTCTGCTTTGTATATTTGCAACGTAAATTAATGTAATAATAAATTCAACCTCCGCTTAAACTGCCATTTTGTACATAAGTAAAAAAACCATTTTATTATCTTCTTTAGCTGAAAGGAATTCAAGGATTCAAGCATTTTTAATCAAATTTTGACAGAATAGATTTCTTACCTTGAAGTAAAGAAAGAAAGATTTATATGGATTTATTGTAATGTGTTTTGATTATCGTAACGGATATCCAAAGGGATGTTAGGAGTATGTGGATTACGGATCGTCTCATTAATAAATTTCCATACATTTTGGTGGCAGATAGATTTACGTGGTGGGCTTACATCCCTTCCGGTATTTCGCACAACAATTTATTGGATTTTCTTTCTTTTCAAAAAATACTCTAATAGATTTTATGGTAATTTAACATGCTACTTATTACGGAATAATGGTTTGAATTCCTTTTATACCCGAATTCAAATGCATCGACTTCGACTGGCATCTGAATGAATTATACGCCCACGTGTATTTACAAAGGGTCGCCATGGTTCGGTGGATAAGCTTGTGCCCTTGTAGACTATTCTAAGTCGGTATCCTGTGTATATATTACGTAATTAATATATTGTCGTAAAGCTATTTAAACCTCAGATGTGTCATAATTGAAATTAGCAGGAAAGTGAAAATACTGCGTCTTATCACAATAAAATATGTCAGATTCGTGGTTTGTGCTTTAATTTTTTTTTAAATTTAAGTGCTATATTGAACATTAGAGGTTTTACCAGCCCGACAACGATATTATATGAATGCCTGAACACGCGATAATTTTCAGAAAAAAATTAATTTTTCTTTTTGTAAATATTATTACGATCTAGATATTTTTGGCGTATCTGTATTCTTTAAATCAACAGAATTACCCAAAATAAAATTTTGACTAACTTCATCATTATATTTATTTAAATTAACAACAATTTATTTGTTTTAAATTCGTGAAAGAAGTTTTAAAAAAAAATCTTATAAATTAACATAAAGTGAAATAAAATTGAATCGATAGGCCATAAAGAAATATCCGAAACTTCTCGCGTTTGAAACCCGCCCACTGTTATTTCATTTTATCTGAGTATTATTAAATAATTAATAATCAAGCTCTCTGACGTATCTGAGTAATTAATTGGTTAATTATTTTCATAAAGTTTACTCATTTCAATCGTACTTGCTATAAACGTTTAACTCGATAAAATGTCTGATATTTTAATTTAAAATAATAATACGAAATAATTGTTGTTAAAATATTAATGGTGCTATTTTTCAATTAATATATTCAACTTTGTATTTGGATACTTTATTTGTGACCAATGCCAATACAAATATGACCCATAATTTGGTCAGTTCTCGACTGGCCGTAAGTCAAAATGGACGTAAGTCGAGAAATTCAACTTGACATCAGAAAAACGTTTTTACTTGTCTTAAACTCAGCCACATTTCATATCTCATACTCATATCTTATTAAAAAAAATCAAATTTTATTAAAATGTGGCAACTATGGGGCCTTAATATAGATTATGTAAAATCATCACGCAGTTATTTATCAAACTTGCTAAATAAAAATACAGATACTGAAACAGTTAAAGAGTAGCGAACTGCTCACTAAATCAAAGAAATCATTGTTTTCTATTTTCGTCGTAAATGCAAATGGTCGTAAGTCGAGGTGGTCAATAATTGACTGTATTTTCATATTTTTTAAATATCGCCGCATAACTATTTAGCATCCATGGCTATTTTCAAATAATATATAAAGTTATCAAAATTAATCGACAATTGTAAAATATGTAAAAAATGCAGAACTGGTTGCCCATTGGATTGAGCAATTGTCTGAGAAATAATCTGTCAAGATATATCTTCACATTGTGGATTCTCCATATGCTACACTTTGGGGTCGGACATAGTATTAAAAAAAATCTTTATTTTGTGCATGCCCATATTCGCAGCGGGAAGCTTAGAAGAATATAAGGAAACAGTCCATGTAAATATTAGTAGAGTGAGAGCCCGATATTATAATCACAGATAATATTATCAATTGGATATTGTTATCACACTCAATTGCTTACAAACCACATCATAAAAAATCACGAATTATTATTTCCGATAATTATTATGCTTGTCGCCATACTAATTAGTTCTCAAGTTAATCATTTGATTACTTTAAACACCCTGCGAATTTAAAGATTACTATATATGCAGGAGTTATCAGCTTCAAACAAAAAACAGGTTATAAATAAAGATTTTCAAACAAGTTGTATGTTTTAAAAAATATATATTCCAATATATTGTTTTGGATGTCCATAAGTATGTTGTACTATTTTGTAGTAAATTGTGTTCAATAATATTATATGGTCTTAATCTGCAAACCAGCCGACTCCATTTAGGTAAAATGTTCACGGGCAACAAAAAGCTTTGGTGAATATTATATAAGTTAGTATATAGAGTTAGTTGGCGTGTGTGGGTGATTTTATCTATTTTTTTTTTGTTTACTTTGTACGTTGTGTGATAGAAAAATGAAATATGAATAAAATAGCATTAAAATCGGTTTTTCGACCTTGAGTGGACTAAGCTGGTTTGCATATTAAGCCATTACATTATTTTTGATTTGTTTTTTTTTTTGCTTAATATTATAAGTCGGTTATTGGTATCAAAAGTAACATCTACGGTGATCACAATAAGCGGATTTCGTTTTATTTTGGTGTTTAATTAATAATTATGTCTATATGATACTAAAAACTAATTTAAGTAAACGAGTGACAAAAGTTGCCTTGCCAATTATTGTTGTTTAATATTTAGACGCTGTAGTACTTGTTATTTGTGTTAATCTTTAATTTTATTTGCCATATATACTACGTGGAGAATATGGGTCTTCACTCTACACAGAATGAAGATGTCGAGTATCTACGTAATGTGAAGTAATGTAATGTAATATCTTGACAAATTATTTTTCGTGAGAATTGGTCGTGAAACAATTGCTCAAGCCAACAGACATCCAATAACGCATTTTTTTAAATCTGTCAAATGTAAGAATCGAACCAACACTCTCCGGATGCGTACGCTAACCACTATGCAAATGGGGAGACATCTTTATTAAGATATAAATGAACGGATTTTTATTTTGAACGTAAATACGCTTCATAACTTATTCAAAATATTTTTTATTATCAGTCCAACGTTAATATAATATTAAAACATACTCTGTAATTTATAGCTACAAACGAAGGAATGAATTTCATAAATCACTGATATCTTCTGTTTAATTCCTAAAATTCGAAACAATTTACAAGAGTAATACTTTTAAAGTACTTCAAGATAAAATTACAATTTTGATTTCAAACGCTCAGTATTTATTTCATATTTCATACTCAAATATCAAAAATGTGCAAAATAAGCTTGACTTGAATTTTTAACTCGCGCATTAATATTGATCAGATTAAGGACGAGCTGTTTTTATAGAGATTATTAAGCGCCCAAGTTGAAATTTTACTTGGCCATTTAATAAAAATAATATTTTGGTTACTGTAAATCACAAAATACGCTTTTTTTCAATTTTATCATAATTTAACGATTTATTAAAAACGTGAAATTTGCTAGTCTTTCGTGCATAATATAATTATTCTATGCATATATTATAACGTTACAAGAATGTACAATAACTTTTATACAGTAACCATAGCATCTATCAAGCTTTATTTTACTCAAATGTAAATTTAATATGTCTTCTGTTGTTAACATAATCAATGGCAATATACCAAGCATTATCAAAATCATAAACATTAAACTAAATTTACGAATTTATTTTAAAATAAACTTATGGTTTTTATTCAATCCTACCAATGGAATTAATTATTTTGGTATACAAATTGATATATTTGAGTTTTAGTAAATCATATGATGCTATATGATGACAAAATCATGTAGCTTAATAAAGAAAGATTCATAAAAACCGTAAATCGAGCTTTAAAAACAAATGTTATCACTGTGCTTTGACAAAAATACGTTGACGGATGCAACATATGTTATGCAGCAGATACGTATTGCGGATGAGACGCACTGCGGATGCCTACCGAATGAATTTCGCTTACCTCTTCTTCCAATAGGTGGAATTACAGCATTCTGGAAGACCATCAGGTACTATCTACATGTTTTATTCAGCAGAATTTTAAAATGCTGGCATATATTTGGTGGATACCAGGCGACTGATGACAGAACATTCTAAAGACGTCAAAATATATCTAGCGATATCGCAAAAAAATAATAAATTTGATAGTAATATTAATGACACTATATATTTTAGAATAATTCTTAGAAAGTTTTAGACAAGTTTTCATCGTATAATCAAATGAATGAATGTCTGGAACATTGGAAAAGAGTGACGTCAATTCAAAAGACATTTTTGTGATCATAGAATACGCCGTGATAGAAATATTCCGAGAATTTCATTACAAAAGAATTCTCACTATTTACCAACAAATAGAGTTCGATAACAATACTTATTTATAGGTATGGTAAATTGAATGCAAATTCAAGACTGCCCCACACCGCAAACTCGATAAAATTGCGGTGCAAGCACTTTCTCAAGCGAAGTTCGTATTCAAAAGTCTATTGCGTTTCGAGCTGCTCATTCGAGTTACTGAAAAAGTTTTTCTCTTGAGGCGTAATTCCAATATCTTAACACTGAAAATTTCATGTACAAAAGAAATAACTTAACGATTCGTATATACAAAGCACAAGATAAACAATAACTTTAGTTTAAGTTGCCTAATCAGTATGCAACACGCATTTGCGAAGATTGAGTTATTAAACGAACACAACTAAAAAGCTTAATAATGAAGCTTTCAATAAAAGTTTTCTAGTAAATTATCAGCTTTGTACTTACTGCATTTATTTGATTATAATATTACGATAAAACAGTGAATGAAGAGCTTTAAAAATAAATCAAAATGGGCTTCATGTTCCACGACAAACGAACACAAGACAAATTAATATAAATATCATATACAGACAACTATTTAATATTTTAATACCATGTTCGCTCCCAAATTGGAGCTTATAGATTTCCACAATACGAACACGTCTTGGCAGGTTATTTTCATTATATTTACAATTTCTTAACTAAAATATGCACTTACTAATATTCAATATGCAGAGATGAAAAGTAAATTTATGTAAATGATAATGTTTGAAGAGTAACTGAAAACGGATTATGGACAGTGCAAAATAGTATTTATTCGTTGATATTATTATCCTGTAAATTTCCGCAATGGTCTCATTATTTAATATACAGTATAATGAGACCTCTTGAGAGTTCTCTTGTAATTATATTATGAAAACGTGGAAGACAACGTGGAATTAGCTGTCGTCTGGGCCATGCTTATACCAATTTCAAGTTTCGATGTAATTTCTGAAAGAATGACAAAAACTATATCTTATTTATAACAAGCTTTGTCCTACATAGATTCACTATTTATTTTATTCATCTTGTTATTACAAATATTTGAATACTTGGCTTATTTCATATGTGAATCTCTCATTGATCATTGGTGATGAAGTTAACCTTTTCAATGCCAGACAAATTTTACTCGGTGGACACCTGTAGGCCATCTATTTTTGAAATATGTATGCATATATAAATCGATTTTCGTCATATTTTTTTAACTAGGCCATACCATACGTGAGTAAAGTCTTTCATAAAACCATATCTTTCGCAATTAAAACACTTAGTCTACTGATAATACTATTAATAAAAACAAAATCTCATGGACTTCCCCACAATTCGCTATATAACCAATCCGAGCGGCCCACCGAAATGGCGCGATGACCCTGGTGACATCTATCAAACGCAACACTAAAATTGCTGTTTATTCTGGAAGAATCTGGAAAAAATGTTATCAAGTCGTCAATAGATTAACACTTGGCCTACAGAACCGTAGTAATACATTATTGTGTACTCCAGCGGTTATCTGCCAGACTCGGAAAGTTCCGTGTCTCATATTTTAAATATTTTGACAGCTAACTGTAGTCAAATACTCTTATTATATTTTTATAAGAAAACCAGAAAACTTTCTCGCTCTATACTTCGTAAATGTCG